>WUQG02354690.1:0-18395 GCA_011317285.2 Androctonus mauritanicus | reverse complement strand
AGGAGTTAAAATATTTTTCTTTAACTCCTTGAGGACCTTTGCTCTATATAAATGTCATGATCTGATTATGCATGTGTGCTGTGATGTGGATTGATGTCAAAACAATGATTTAAAAAGCCATAAAAAGGAGTTTTAAAAAATTTTTAATCTGATTTTGGTTTTTTCATGTTGATTACATGAAAATATTCACTTTTGATGGTGAATTCCAGAATTTTTTTCTAAATTATGTATAAACAAGTTGTTTATAATTGAATCACTTTATAGAATTTGGATTTATTTATTGCATCTTGTTGAATTTTTATTCCAATATATCAGTTATTTGGATTTTGGAATGAGATAAATGATATTTTTGAAATTTTAAATAAAATTGAATTTTTTCATGTGATAATCTATATAAAATACAGAAAAATGAAAAAATATTGTAGATAATAGGAATGTATTGATATATTTTAGTTTATTTTAACAGAATTAATTTCAGTTGTTCATTTTTCTAATTCTGATTACAATTAACTCTTGTAATATAACTCTTGGTTTTTTTTGTCTCAATTTTACCAAAATTTAGGAGAAAAATCTCAAAAAATAAAATGAAACATAAACAACCTGTGGCTATTTAAATGGGCATGACACTTTTATTGCTTTACAACACTCATTTGCTTCCTGGAAAATTTGCAGCCAAATCTATTTTACTCTGCAATGTGTATTGGGTGAGTTGCTACAGTAAAGCATCTGAGGGCCAATTAGTGGAACATAAAATGTATTATAGTTGTTTATGTACAAGATGAGACCATTTTCATATATGTTAGGACTTTTTTATATAAATTAAAATTTATAAACTGTTAGAAATTGTACAAATGATATGAGAAGTTAATAAATATGAAATATTTATAAAATGACACTATTTCATTCAACTAAAGTTATGGAATGCTTGGTTTTTTATAATTTCTGAAAATTTTGGCTTAATTTCTTCATTCTTCATTTTTGTTCAGAGGAAATATAGCTACCTAAAAATATCAATCATTTCATTGAATGGCTAAGATTTCATATAAAAAAAAAAATTGTAAACATTTCTTTGCAAAAAACATAATTAAAAAAAACTGAAATACTCCTCTAAAATTTGAAAATTGCTTAAATTTCCAACAAAATCTGAAAGATATGGTCATTTTAATTTCTTTCATATTAATTGGGTTTAATCTTAATTAATGCTTGGTGCATGATTACAGCCAGATATTGATATGTGCATTTAAAGAGCTAAAATCCTAAATAGATAGAATGAAAAATTATCAACATTAAACAACAGTGTGGAAGGAAAGGTTGATGAGATCACAAAATTGAGAGAATGAGATTTTATTTTACATTTTTTATATATGACTTCTCTGATGAAGATGCATAATCAATCTGTTGAGAAATTGAGCTATGAATTATAAATAAATAATTTTACATAATTATTATTAATGGGGGATGTTACATTGTTTAGTTTAAACTTTTAAGCATAGATAAGAAAATTTAAGACAAATAGACATTGTCATCATAAGTATGAGTTAGTTGTAAATCATGGCAGTCAAAGATTCCTTGTATTTCAGTGTAAATAAGATATAATTGGAAACTTTATTTCAGATATTTGAATATAGACTTTTAATCTAAAACATATAGCATTGTCTATTGTGTAATGTGTTTGATTATATTGGATTGTTGCAAATGAAATGGCAATTTTAAGAACAATTGAAAAAGAAGAGAGTAAAAAAATAGAATAATACCTATTTAATCAAAGTAATCTCCAGCAGCATCAATGTATTGTTGCTAACATATGGCAAGGTCAGTTATACCGTGTTTGTAAAAAATCAGTTCTTTGGAAGTGATGAAGTCCTCCACTGCCTGATAAATTGATGTATCATTGGCAAAGCATTTCTTGGACAAAAAAATGGGTTAAGTGGAAAAAATAGTAATCTGTTTGAGAAATATCAGGAGAGTGTGGAGAATGAGTCACTATGATTGTGGTCAGAGATATGGGTAATATTACAGATTTATGAATTCTATTTATGAAAACATGTTAAAGAAAGTAGGTAAATAAAGGTAGCTGAATTATGATATTAAACAGAACAAAATCAAGAAGGGAGGCAGTATATTGCAGTACTGTATTTGTTGAATGAGGTGAGAATAAGAGGACAACAACTAAAGAATGTAGATATAATTTTAATCTTTAGAAAGAAGCTTACAATTTTTGATTTTCTAAGAAATAAAAAGATCAGAAAACAAATGCATACACAATCCAATATATAATTTAGGCCTAGAGAAGAATGGAAAAATATATAGTTATTAAAAGAAATTTATAGGATAGGCTGAATGAATCCAAAATGAAAGAAAGGTAGGGCAAATATATTAGAAGATTCTATGAAAATCATATAGAAATAAAACGGGTAAAGGCTAAAGTAATCAACCTGTTTGACAACTGAAACAGAAGATATAGATTAAAGACGACTGTTGTGATATTGCAGTGCAATAAATACGAGAAAGTAATAAGTGACTAATCTGAAAATGTATTTGCAGCATGGATTTATTGTATAAAAAAAAAGATTGTAATAATTTTAAGAGAGTTTTAAGAAAGGAGCTAATATTTTAAATATACAAATTTTTAAAAATATAGAAAATATCTATTTTTACACTAGATATAAATAAATTACATTTTATTATATAGGAAATAATTTTTTTGAATTTGAAAATGTTCTTGAAGTATTTCAGAAAAAAAAAACATTTTGAAACTTGCAATGTTTGAATGGAATGTAAATTTGTGCGCTAACATTTTTTAAAATGTAAGATGATGAGGATGATCAATTTGTAATCAAAAATGTTTCAGTTAATAAATTGTCTTTTACTGTGATCAATGCTTAATATGTGGATTTTTGAACTATACAATGTAAATACAGAGTTCCCAACTTATGCCAATGTAATTATGACAAAAATTTGTACTTATAATGGCCAATCATTGATTTTGCAATTATGTGGTCAATTAACCATCTGGTCAACTTTTTTTTAATAAATATATATATATATATATATATGAAAGCATGCTGTACATCCAGCCTAGAATAATTGTTTAATTCCAAATACATATCACACAGATTTTTCAATAAGTCCAAGTCAGTCACATCTGATTTGTAAATTATTACAAGTGTGGATCTATGATGGAACATGAGAATGCCCTGTTGTTTAATATCTAATAAGGGAAATGGCATTTAATTCAATAGAAGAAAAAATGATGATCATGTTTGGTTTCAATGTTTATTTAATTAAATGAATTGGTGAGTGGAAAAACAGTACTAGTCCAAAAAGTCCATTTTGAGATAATTCAAATATTAACTTTGGTTAGATATGAGACAAATACAGTTGGTTTTAGAATGATTTTCATATTTCAGAAATGTTGTGCCAAGTCCCGGGAACAAGTTCTGAAGGACAACTACGATTTTATTATTATTATTATTATTATTATTATTATTATTATTATTATTATTTAATAATTTAAAAAAGGGCTGTGGACTTGTACTGTTTTTCACCTCAAGGAAGATTTATCAACTCAAATTCACAGAAACTAATGATTTAGCACAAAAAGAAGCCATTTATTATTATTTTAAAATGGAATTGAGTAAATAAACAATGCAAAAAATGTAATACAGAAAATGAATTATCAAACAATGTCAACTGAACATGGAAAAAAGGACGATCGATCAGGATTCCACTTAACTTGCAGTTTTCCAATGCATAATTTCATTGTAAAAAGAAGTTGCTTCATTGGACACGTATCTAATCAATTTGGTGATATTGTGTATCTTTTTCTCATCGATTGTTACTGGTTCTGTGTAGGCACGATCAGTTGGTAGAATTTGCTGTGCTTTGTTCTTCACCATCTTGAAAGTATTGGAACACAATCCATCAATGTATGTCTAAGTTTTCACATATCCTGGAAGACCACTGTCATAAACAAACATTCTGCATTCTGAGACATTAAATGACTGTTTACCGTCCACTGATTTGGGCTGTTTTTGTAAATTTTAGGCCACCGATCCTTGAAATTTATGATGTCTTCATGAGTTATTGGCTTTACAGAAAAAGGCTTGGAGTTTATCTTGCTAGTCTTGATCATATCTTCATACTCTTGAGGAAGATAAGCTCTCTCATGCCTTTGTATTTTTATTTTCATAGTAGCAAAGTCCCTATCACAAGGGAGATATGAATGGTCTCTAAATGGAAAGTAATGGTACAACATTTTAAACTTTTTATTGGCTTGCAAAGCTAATAAAAATCAAATGAATGTGTGATTTCTATTTTGACCCGGACATGTGTCTGAGAAAAGGTGCAGTTCATCAATGGAATTAGGTATTTTGGTTTTTATGTAATCATTCACAAAGGTGCATACCTCATTTGGGCCTTTGCGAGTTTGTCCTTCATGGTATATGTAGCAATGACCTATTTTGTCCTTCAGATTATGAATTTCAAAAACGTTGACCCACAGTTGCCGATAATAAAATACCTCTTGGACTGGAATATGTGGAAGGGGTAAATTTTGCATGAAATCAAAACAGATTGCTGTAACATTCGGTTTTTCTGCACACAATGTAGTGACTTCTTGTAATTTTCGGTAAAATTTGTTCACACGCTTTTTGTGAATCAATAACTGAGCTGTAGCAACTCTGCATTATCATTGAGGTTTTCATCCTTAACTCTTGCTCCTAAATGTTTGCACTCTGAACGCACATCCACTCGGGTCGTCCAAATTTCACATTGAAGTTTTCATTGAAAAATTTCAAGTAGAACTCATATTTGATAAGCTTCTCCATTTCAGGATATTTCTTGATGAATAATCTGTGCATTGTTTTGACGTTCAATTTGCTCAGCAAATATTTCATGGAATGTGATGAGTAGTGTGATTATTTTGGTTGGGAAGGACTCAATATGCTCTTATCTTTGCAAGATTTGTGTCATTGATAGCATGAGGTCTATTATTATGCTTTCCTCTGCCATCTTTTGGAGACACACCTGACAAAAGAATGCCTGTAAGCTGTTGAACCTGAATGTGTGATATTCCATGTAAGCTCATAAATGCTTGTTTACAAACTTGATGGCGAACACATTCTTTCATCGCAAAATAACGAAAATTATTTGCTCTTGGTTTAGTATTTTCCCCACCTCTCGCTCTTCATCTCATTACAGAAACACTCTCGATCAGTCCCAACAAGAAAGTCTCTCTTTCATTTTTCGGTTTCCCATCATATAACTTGGATATTATAGCTTGTTTCTCATTCTTTGAAAAACTGTTTGTACACAGATTTTTACAAGAACAATCAGGGCCAGTAGTTTTTGTTGGTACTTGCTTACCTCCTGAATTTATGTAAGATATACCTTGCAATTGAGACATTTTCAGTTTCTCTTTTTTCCATAACACAGGAACCACCTTGCGTTTCTTGCCTCTTCTTTGTTGGGTAGACTCATCACTTTCCGAATAATTTGTGTCATTCGTCATTACACCCAAAAGTTAGCTGAAAACAAACGAATTACATCAACACCCTATCACTAACAAACGAGAATGACATGCAAAATGAGAACTGAGTCATGACATGCACAATTGGTGCAATCTGCAGTGATTGAATAGTACAAGTCCAGGACATGTACTGTTCTTTCACTCGTCATAGAGAAGGGGGTTGCCTGTTTCGAGGTCAAAAGACATCACATTGCACTGTTTTCAGTCTCAGCATATAGCCTCATGCATTCAGCACCGATTTCCGTAAAAAAATGAAAATGGACAATTTTGGACTAGTACTGTTTTTCTACTCACCAATTCAACTGTATTCTTTTTCAGTTAAAGTTGCCTTCATCGTCTACAATGAAATAATATATAATAAAATAATTCACTTATCTAGATCTGATCCCAGGCCTACAGAGCCTAAGATAATTGATTTTTCAGATTCTATTTTTCCAGAAAATTTTCTTGGTCTGTCCTGGACATCATCTTACTATAATGCACTATCACAGATATATAGGAAATTTGTTGTTCATCATGGGATGGACTCCATTACATAATAATCAGCCAATGATTAGGAAGTGGTATTAAAAAAATAATTCCTTATTTTTACTAGAAACTTGAGCAAATGCATGTAACTTACACATTCTATTTTTTCTTTTTTTATCTAATGCAAATCTGTTGGCAAGCACAAAATAATTATTTTTCCTTATTTTAAAGAATAAACAACATTTATTCTTTAAAATAAGGAAAAATAATTATTTTGAGTAGGCTATAAGTTGAGTAGGCTATATGTATACTGTACAATAATGTGAATTTATAACATAAATTCACATTATTGACAGTATACACATTATCGACTTCATATTCGACTTTACGATTGTGGTCGTAAAGTCGAATGGTCATAAGTTGCATAGGTCGTAAGTCAAGAACTAGCTGTAATTATCAAAACAATTACAAATTCTATGAAATATTGTTGTTTTTATTAATATTTGATATTTAATATCTTGTTCTTACTTCAATTCATATAATTTTTAGTTGTATTTTTATAAATTTTCTAATTTATATCAAAGAATCCTAATATGTACAAAAACATTTTCAACTCACAAAAACAACTATAACATTCTTTCTCTAATTGGACTACAAGTGGTTTATTATACCAAACCACCCATTACTAAATGCTGTAGGGTAAAGTAGGCTCCGCGATAATTTCCGAAGAAATAAATGGCAGCAGTAATGCAATAAATGTGCCATGCCCATTTAAATGACCAGCAGGTATTTGCATTTTTGATTTTTGTGTTTTTCGACTAAATTTTGACAAAAACAAAACAAAAAACGAATGATTAATTTTGTTAAAATAAATATATCTTAATCAATATTTTTTCATTTTAAGCATTTTATAGCTCATCATATGAAAAATTCAATTTTTATTTAAAATTTCAAAAATAACATTTATCTCATCCTAAAACTGGAAATAATTTGATAAATTAGACTACAAAATCCACAAGACGGATTTAAAAAAAAATCCAAATTCTACTAAGAACCTCCATTCAAAACTACAGTTGTAAAAGCATAATTTAAAAAAATATTTTGGCAACTGAAAAAATTTAGAAGCCATTATCAAAAGTGGATATTTTTAACCAATAAAATTGGAAAAAACCAATTTGCACTAGCTGAATTAATAAAATCAGGATTAATATTCGAATCCTTTTTTATGGTGTTTTTAACACTGTTATGTCATCTATACATGACAACAGCACAATGAATAATTGAGCAGAAACTGAAGAAAAAATAGGAGAAAAGAAACCTGTGTACTGACGGGTTTCTTTTCTCCTATCACTTCCTCAATTTTGTCTGATATCTATGCACTTAATTTAACATTCTTTTTAACGCCGTGTTTTTTTCTATCAACACATCACCATTTTTGTTGAACTGATTTATAACGGGCTTCAGAATATTTTTATTAATACCCATGACTTCAGCTGATTAACTGAATACTTTACCATCTTTATAACATTTTATTAAATATATTTTTTTAATCTAAACTGACACGATCATACGCAGGTGAGCGATTTCATTGAACAACAGGAATCCTTGACCCGTATCTAGGTCATGGCATCAATAGATGTCAACGGCAACAAACAGGTTAATTAAACTTCAAAAATACAGACAAAGTTGATATTGAAAACAAACACCATCCAAATTTTAAAAAATTGAAATGATTTCTTCAATCTATTTTCATATAAATAAAATTGAATTTGTAAAAAAATTCACTTAAATGAAAAAGAAAAAAAAACGAATAAATTTGATTCTCAACGAAAAACAATAAACTAGCACTCTTTAGCAGTATTATTCAAAAAAAGGTTTTATTTCTTGCAAATGTTTTCGGCAGTAATTTCCACCATCATCAGGCTATCACAAGCTTTTAAATGAAATGATAAAAGAACATCGAATACATTGTATTAAATGATTATTAGGTTACTATAGTTATCAAAAGCATTAAGCAAATACATAAATAACGATCATTTAACACAATGTATTCTATGTTCTTTTATCGTTTCATTTAAAAGCTTGTGATAGCCTGATGATGGCGGAAATTACCGCAGAAAACGTTTGCAAGAAATAAAGCCTTGTTTTGAATAATACTGCTAAAGAGTGCTAGTTTATTGTTTTTCATTAAGTATCTTAAAGGAACGTGGTTAAACAACGAGATAAATTTGATTCTGTATTAATTACTAATATTTTTAAATAAAATTTACTAATGATAATTAAAATCTTGATGGAAAAATTTTGAAAATTTTTTCTATCACTTTTAACGAAACATGCACAAAAATTCTCAGAAAATTATATAGCATTATTATAGTGAATATGATATGGTATGGTATTATAGTCATATAAGGTAAAAAATATATGATACGTTTATTTTACTAATAATAGAATCAATTATTTAATTAATTATTTAACCACATTAAATATTGATCTAAAACAGTGGTGGCCAACTCTTTTAAGTTTGAGGGCTACTTTTCATTTCAGAAATATCTATTATTGTTCGAATTGTTGATTTCAACCAACGATTGAAACAACAACAACTTTTGATACAGAAAATACGACACAGGCCATCGTAGACTACCTCTTATGACTTGCTGGTCAACATGTTGGCCACCCTATCTAAAATAACTGTATAATAATAAATCCAATTTTTAATTTTGTCATTTTAGTTTTAATACAAAATAAATTAATATAAAATGATTATTATTAAAAATATTATAAAATATATCTTGTATTAAATAATTACATTTTAACTTCAAAAAATTTTTCACATACCAACATCAACAATTAGATCAAGTCCACCAAGATGTCTCAATCTCTTCTTATACGAGTCATCCGAAGTATTATTTATAAAATTTAAGAGACTTCCTAATGCAAAATCACATACCTAGATATTTTTATTTTTTCATATTTATTAAGCAATATCAACCAACAATATCATCAAAAGTAAAATTAAAATATATGAACAAATAAAAAATTAACTAACCGAATAATGGTTGACGGCATCCTGTTCTTCTTCTATAACTAAATGTTGAATTTTGAGATTGTCTTTTATATCTTTGTTGAACTGTAATTTCTCAAAAGATGTTAATTGCTCCATCTCTATTAATTCTTTTATTACATTCAAAAAGCTCGTATTTTTAGGAATAGTTGCTTCTTTCGATATAACATATAGAAGAACAGAATAATGAAACGATAAATTCTGAAAAATTAAACATACTAATATGAAACATTACCTATTAAAGTATCAATAATCATAAGTAATTATTCATGCATTATCAAAATATTTAAGAATAAATGTAATCTTTACAGTAAAATATAAATCATTGGCTGAATCTTTGAATATGGATATTTCACAGATTATGAAAGTTATCAAGATCTTAAAAATTTAACCCGTTTATTGTGAACTACGAGATATGTCGTAGTAAGCATCTGTACCAAAACTGCCAGCTACGAGATATCTCTTACTTTGCTCTACAAGTTTAGATTGGTTGTAATTCATGGAATAAGTATAAGTATAAACTTATAAAGACGGTTAAATTAAAAATTATTATAGAGAATAAACGAAAATTTTATATAATAATATTTTTTTTTTTAATTTACACAATAACATTTTTTATTATCCATTACCTGTGATCCCACTCCCCAGCAATGGGTTTTTCCCAGTGAGGATCATTACACATCTGTATTATTGATCGTCGCTAAACGAAATTAGGAGATGATCATTGTAAAATCAAACAAAAAGAAAACTTCTTTGTATATAAAAAATTTCGCTGAAAAAACACTACGAGATATCTCATATGCGGCACTCAGCACAGAAATTTTATTCACCGACGCCAGCTACGAGATATCTCATAGTATTTTTTTTTTAATTATTATAAATCCATTTTAGTATTGTATCTGCAACTAATTATTATTATATTTTGTGAAATCTATGTGTTTTCCTTAAAATAAAATCTTGGTGCCCAGAGCAAAATGCTCTAAATTTGATTGGCAGTGGAATGGGTAAGTGAAAAATCATAAATTCATTTCCCATTAATTCCAATGTAAAAATTTTTAATTGATTTTTGGATACCAAAAGGTTATAACTATTGATGTTAAAGCACTACAAAAACATTAATATAAATATAATTATAGATATTACAATACAATAGTTTATGATAGTTATTATCTGTTTAGCCTATTTCTTGGCATTGCATTTTAAATTTCAGAGCTACTAACCAGTAAGTGACAAGCAATCTTCAAATTTAAACATTATACGATAATAAACATGCCAATGATTGAATTTTAACTATTAGTTAAAAATTTAAAACAATCCATTAATTATTGCGTTAAATTTATGTAATTCTCAAAAATATTCATTCTGTTAAATTATTGGCAAATATAAATTCAATTTTTTGGAAGTTAGCATTGATTTTTTTAATTTTATCTGTTAAATTTCATTAATTATAAATTTTATTATAATAATTATTTTAATAAAACTAGTAAATACAAAATTATTTGCTTATTAAACAATTATTTTAATTTTTCAAAGTAACACACAACAGTATATGTTACTTTGATTTTCGAAAGATTATCAAATTTTATCAGTGATTGGTTTTCTTTCATTTTACATCAAGTTTAACCCAACAGATGGCATGTGTTTGTTTATGTAACTATGTTTGTGTGTGTTTCCAGTTCAGTTTGGTTTCATTTCATGATTAGCATCTTCTTGTAGATTGTTTTTTACTAAACTGAATATTTATTGTCTTTAAAATTATAATCATGGATTTCAGCAAATCACAAATGAATAAAACTATCCTCGAAACTAAGAATATATACAAAATTAACAAATTTCATTAATTTAAATACAAATAGATAATCACATACATGAAATAGTTGCTAAAACAAGCTTGTGTATGGCCAGCTTTAGTTGCTTCTTAGGATATGCAGGTAATAACATACTGAATGAATTTTATTTCCATCCACAGGAGAAATACAATAGTTACTAAAATTATGTCAGTCGAGATGATATCCTTGATACATTTAATGGAATTTTTATATTTATGAATCTATTATTTGTAAAATTGATAATTCCTAAGATCATTGCATTAATCCAAATTTTGCATATATTATTGCCGTCGTTATATTTCTTAAACTATATAAATAAAAACTATATCTTGACACACACTGGTAGCAACATACCAACATGAAATCATCAGAAATTTAACATTGCAGGTACGGGCATTGATGATATGTCAACAGTAATTGCCTTAAAACCAATTATAAATATTTTTTGCCCATTTTTGGCAGAACAGATAGTTGATACAGTAAAATAACTAATCTACATCATCATACTAATTCCGAAATGAGATTGAACCAAACTTGAAACTACCTTCTCCCCCACACACACAACCAGCTTAGTAGTTTTGCATAATAATTATAAATTTTATATATAATTAGAAAATATTATATAGCAAGTTAATATAAATTCTCTTACACAATCCAAATCCACATCTATTATAGAATATAAAATTTCAGGAATAATTTCTCCAGAAATAGATACAAATGACTTTTCAGTGCAACAATTTATTAATTCTTTAATTCTGAAAAAAATCATATATTTAAAAAATTATTAAGAAAAAAATTTTATTTATAATAATAATAATTTTAATATGTATATCTTTAAATAAAAACAGATATATTTTCCAATCTTCTAATGAACTAAACATTGAATTTAAGTCATATCTAAAATAAACAATAGCATCTCATCTTTACAGTAAGACAATTTAGCTCTACTTTGACTAGTGCTAGAAACTATCTAACCCATTCATGCCAACTACGATATATCTTGTATTTTGCTCTACAAGTTTAGATTGGTTTTGCAATTCAGGAAATAAGTATAAACTTATACATCCATTTGAATTAGGAATTATTAGAAAGAATAAACGAAAATTTTATATAATAATAATATTTTTAAAAATTTACACAATAACACTTTTTATTATCCGTTACCTGCGATCCTACACTCTGGCAATGGGCTTTTCCCAGTGAGGATCATTACACATCCGTATTATTGATTGTCGCGAAATGAAATTAGACAATCACTGTAATATCAAACAAAACAAAAAAAAACTTCTTTGTATATGAAAAATTTCACTGAAAAAAACACCATAAGATATCTCATACGCAGCACTCAGCACAGGAATTTTATTCAGCAATGCCAGCTACGAGATATCACCTAGTTTTTTTTTTTTTAAACTATTGTAAATCCAAAATAAATAACTAGCTTATAACAACCTATATAACTTTTATTATTAAAAGCTTTTTGGATACATCGTCAGTAATTAACGAATAAACAAATAGAATACTGTAAATCCATTTTAATACTATATCTGCAACCAAATATTATTATATTTTGTGAAAAATCTGTGTGTTTTCCTTAAAATCTTGGCACCCAGGACAAAACGCTCTAAATTTGACTGGCAGTGAATGAGTTAAAGATAAATTATCTTTCAAATTATTGATGTGTCCAAACATAAGTCTAGAGTAGCAGTCTCAAACTCATTAAAAAAAATTCACTTCAAACATTTTTGGTTAGCTGAAGAGCCACATTTAAAATTAATACACTAGGGGAAAAATTTTTATGAGATAAATCATTTGAAAGATTGATTATTTTAAGTATTTATATATTAATTTCCTTAATGATATGCCACAATTCGTATTCAAAATTATAAAACTTTGTAAACAATAATTTGTAAATTAAAAGTGTTAAGTTTTGTATTGAAAAAATTCTATTATATAGTTCAATGAATTTCAATACACTTTATTAAAACATTTTGCAATCATACTATTGCAACTGCTGCTTCTATTTTTCGTATAATCTAAAATAATATTACCAAATATGTACTTTATGGGGCTGAAATAAAGTAATCTCAGCTGCAAAAAGTGTTAATTTGGTAATATTATTTTAGACACTTTAGTTTAGTAATTTTCAAATATTTCATGAAAAATGGTTGCGATTTTTTTTCTAAATACAGTATCTTCTGTATGTGCTCTTGCAATTATAATAAATGCAACATGGGTCATGAGTTTGAGAGTGCTAGTCTAGAATTACTATATTCATTTTTTAACTGCAAAGAATTATGGTTTATAAATCTTTGTTAAAAAATGAATGCAATAATTCTGTAAATTTAATCAAAAATATCTAATAAAAAAATCTCTTTCAATAATAAGATTGTAAAAAGGGTAAAGGATTGGAATCTAAGATTTAAAGTAGGCAAGAATGCATTTACAACAAGATGAGCATTGACCAGGAATCTCACATGCATGTTAATGACAACTGTTACATAAATGCATGCCATCAATAGTTAGGTCTGAACATACAATGATTAGAAGGGGAAAAGATCTGGATTGCTACAATGAGCTCAAAATTTCTCAACCAAAAATTTCAAACATTATATCAGCAGTTTATCATGTTTGAAACTTCAGATGAGAAGTTCCAAAAAATAATTATTTTAACTACTACAGATTTTCATCCGACAAAGAAATTATTGAATCAGATTCTTTGAAATATAACAAAAAATTTTTTTTTACAAAAAAGCAAAAAAAATATTTATAAGTTAAAAGAATTCTTCACTATCTAATTATGGAAAATATTTTTTAATAAAATCAAATTTTGATTTTTGTAATGCTCGACCCATTTTCATTTGTTGTTATAAAAATTTTATTTACTAGTTAAAATAAACAATAAAAAATGCAATAGCAAGAGACGTTAAACCCGAAAAATTTTTAAAACTTTGCAGGTTCATTATTAAAGTTACCAATATAAAAAAACACTTTCTTAGTAATCATTTTGCTAATTATTATTTTATAAAATGTTGTATATGCACAATAATTTTGTTCAAACAGTATTCAATTATTAATTTTTTAAATGTCGAGAGAATTAAATAATTAGAAATTTATAAAAGAATATGTTTACTGTCTGGCTGAGCGAAATATGCAGTTGTGATCATGTGCATTAGTACAAGAACAGGACGTCTCCATTATCCAAATAGGGAGTTTCGAGGAGTTCATGTTCGAACATGTGTTCGGTACGTGACTCTTCCTATTTGGATAATGGAGACGTCCCGATCTTGTACTAGTGCGCACGATCACAACTGCACATTTCGCTCAGCCAGACAGTAATATGATTAATCCTGTTTGTCAGTGTAAAATCAACAAATAATTTGAAAAGATGAAAATACAATTCTTTTATCACCAAGTAACAGAATTCAAAGAAAAAAATATATGATTTGCTACAACATTTCCATGGATTATTCTGATCCAATAACAATTGATTTTATAAGATAAAAGAATAACAAGATGTTTCATGACATTTTTAAATAAGCTTATAAGTCAAATATCGAAACAAAAGTAAGAGGTTTTGAATAAGCATTTTCATGCTTATTCAAAGCAAATTTGTTTAAAGCTTTTTAGTCGTAAAGAATACTTGAATAGTTTTTATTTTATTCAAGTTTTCTTTATGACTAAAAAGCTTTAGACAAATTTGCTTTCAAGGTTTTAAAATATTCTCTTATATCTGTAACTATCCTCATTCTTTTGGTTTCTTATCTCTCGACAAAAATATCTAAAAGGAATTTAACTTGATAACGACAACAAAACAGAGAAGAAATGCAAATGTGATTATCTAATCAACCAAAAGAAATCTTTCTTACAAATACACTATTTTTTTTCTGTTTATTGATAGACTTCTAGTAAAAAACAAAATACTTACTGATAGTTTGATTCATAATATTTATTAAAAATTGAAATTATATAACTTCAATTTTTAATAAATATTATGTTAAATTTTTCTTGATTATTTAATCTAACATTATACATTTTATTGCAAGCTAAAAAATTATAAAAACAAAAATTGTATAAAAATTATGATTAAATTTAATCACCAAAATTTTTAAATTCTGGTGATTAAATTTTTTCACCAAAATTTTTTAAGAAAAATTTTCAAATCGATCAAATTTTTTTAAAAGTATTTTATATCCGTGTTTCTCAAACTTTTTGGCACTATATATCAACTTATTTTTGTTTTCACAGAACCCTTTTGAAAATATGAGTTATTGTATGGGTACGATCCAATTATTAGCCTCCTCTTCTTTTTTTTGCATATTTTGCAACTAAAAATGAGGTGAGGTTATTTTAGCTAAGTTAAAAAAAAGAAAACTTTCAAAGTCTTTCAGATATTTTAAGTAAAAAAACTGCAACAAAGAAAATAAATTTTTGCACTGAATTGTTTTTATAAGAAAAAATAACAAAAGAAAAATTACTTTAATATTAAAAATATATATAGTAATTCATTGCTTAACCAAGTCAGCCATTGCTACAATTTTATTGGCTAAAAGTGTAGATTAGCGCGACAGCAGAAATTACAGTGTGACCACAAACAGTTAAGTGCAACAAGTGACATCTTCCCGTCACAGTCGCAGCCGCTATTTAATGAAAACAAAATATAAAAACAATCACGAAATAAAAACAAAATTATTAACAAATCCAATAACAAAAACGCAATTCATGAATTTAATTTAATGGGAAGGGTGAGATTGCATTGACTTGTATAAATTTTCGATATTTGGTTCAATGTTGGTTAAAGATAATCTTAATGTTGAAGTCAAAGTTAGTCTATTGCGTTGTTTTGTGTTAATGTAACCATTGAGAATCTGCTCTCACATAAATAAGTGAATACATTAAAATCCAAATTAAAACTTTTACAGAAGATCGTTTTCTTTTCTTCGCGGAACCCCTGAAAATTCGTTTGCGGAACCTTGGGGTTTTACAGAACACATTTTTGAAACACGGTTTTGTATGAGTGAAAATTTATCAGAAATTAGACTTATATAATAATGAAAATTTTTGTGCTTAGAAATAATTCAATATAAGAAAATGTTATAAAATTTTGTATTAATGAAATAATACTTTTGCTATTATAAAAATAAACTATCATCAAATTAAATGTATCTTCTTTAATACTACTGATATGTCAGTAAATAATTTCTAAGTGAATTTAATCTTGCCAAATTATATTCTTAGAATAAACAAAGATTTTAACAATCGGAATAATTTTGTTATTAAGTTTAGTGCTATCTTTGAATTAATAATCAAACAAAATAATTAAACTAAGAATGATATTAGCTATGAACTGATGATAAAATTAATTCTGATTAATTTATTTGAAGAAAAAACACAGTTAATCTATACTTGACAACAGCATCAGAAGGCATTAAGTCTCTGGGATCCTATAGTAATCTTATTACTATAAGGATTACTATACTCTCCCATAGACTCAATACTACCTTCCGATGCTGTCGTCAAGCATAGGATCAGATGGGATCTTTGGGATAACATTCCAATGTCTGTACTAGACAACTAAAGCATCACGTTACCTCTTCATATATTATTTTAAATACAGAATTTTCTTTAGAATCACAGATGCCAGACTTTACCTATTAGAAAGAAAAAGCTTGAGTGGATTATTTCTTTAATTCAACAAATAATTTCTATTTCATATATATTTAAAATTTTCTGTAACATTTATGATTAAATAATATTAATAAAAACTTTACCAACTTTATCAGCACTAATTTTCTCCATTTATCTGATTCTCCAATAATGTTATATGAAAATACTTCTTTTTTTTCATTCCATGTTAAAATATTTTATGACAAATATCAAATTTTTAAAATGTTATTACTCAAAACTAAAATCGACTGATATAATCTCCAAATAAAACAATACAAGTCTTCCAAAGCAAATTTTAAACTTGAAATTACTGATTAAAATAAAATAAAAAAAATTTATATCAAACTTAGAAATTATATTTCATTCTGGAAGGTATATACAGTAGAACTCCGTTTATACGTTTCTCACTTCTATGTTTTCGCATTTGTACACTATTATTTTTTATTCCCCCAGAGTTGTTTTGTCGCACTTATACATAAAATGGAAGAAATCTTTGCAAAACTTTTTCGACAAAGGAACAATCTGTAATACTGTAAACTATGTTATCTTAGGAAATAGAAAGTAGAATGAATACAAAAATAAAACCAAAACCAAAACTTATCCTACGAGTCTTTCTACTGATTCTGGCTCTCCCTTTTATGTTTGTATTTGCCCATCATCGTTAATTAATTTTAAGTTTTAATGTATTTTTTCAACATTGAAAGTTAAAATAAAACGTTTCATTTTAACATTAATCTCACCTGTACATAATTTTTATCAACCCCTTTCAAAAACATATAAATGGGGTTCTACTGTGTGTATATATCCATCTACGAAGACTCATTATCTGAAGAGTATATCAGATAAGGAGAAAATCTGGATAAATAATGAAACATAATTTATGCCAAACTTATATAAAAAATTTTGATACACAAAATATTTTAAAAATCATCTTTATTATTTAGCATATAAGTCAATACTGAAATTTTACATGATAATTGTTATGGCAATATTTATGTTACTATTAATAATTAATTCTTAATAGAATGCCATAAAACTATCACGTTATGATATAAACTCTACACACATTATACATAATTGAAATATAATGTTTTTAAATATATCAATCTACCCTATATATATAAAATACTTAGCTTCTTCTGTCACGAACACAAACTGCTAACAAACAGGCTTAAAGCACCCCCCTCACATTTCAAATATTAAAAGATTGCCAGTTGGTGACTTTCAATTTAAAAAGTTGTTTTAAAAATTCATAAATTGGTCATAGGCACCCAAATTTCAGTTTAAAAGCTAAGCAAAACTGAGATATTGCAACACTGCATCAACTTGTGAGTTGATGCAGTGCTGATGCTGAATGTTTGAAAAATTGGAAGGAAACTCAGCAGCAAAAATTGCCCAAAGAACAGGCACCATAGACATCAAAAAAGTCTGCTGCTGAACGTTTCAGAAAATCGAAGAGGGGAAAAAAGAACGGGAAATGTCGACATAAAAACCGAAACTATCTGTAGTTTATGGATGAGGCTGCCAAGGGGGCTGGGTCGCCTATGATGGCGAGGAGGCGACAATCCCCTAGTATAACTATATAATAATTTACACAAAAAATATTTATATAATGGTAGGAAAAATGTCTTATATAACTGGTAACTTCAATATATATAAAATTTCTCATATTTTTATTTTACTGATTGATGACAATTTTAATTTATTTATACTGTATTTATATACAGCTAGTTCTCAATTTACAACCTATGCAACTTACGACCATTCGACCACAATCACTAGCCATATTAAATTTCAGAATTATTTATCTCAGAAATTATTTCTGCCTCAATTATCAGTCAAA
>WUQG02354579.1:0-18401 GCA_011317285.2 Androctonus mauritanicus | reverse complement strand
AATTTAAAGACAGTGAAGATATTACATTGGCTGTAGAATCATATTACAAAAAACTAGTCTGTGCAAATAACTATAAAAGTACAGGAAAGTTCAAAGGAAATGCCATACTTATCAAAGCATCTGAAGGTTTATTTATTACTTCTGAATTAGGAGATGAATTAGGAGCCGGGAAGGTAAGTACATTGATATTTACATTGATTTTTAATCAACAATTTCCATTAATGATTTTAATTTTAATCTTGTTTACAGTTTATTGATGGAAATATTACTGTGCATACAGTTAAAGGAAATCATGTCACTTTTCTACAGAATCAAAGTAGTTCAAAAGTAGCAGCTATCATCAGTGAAGAAATGAACCAATAGTAGCTAATATTCAATAATAGCTTCAATGTCATTGCTTTTTATTAGCATGTACAGAGCCTTTGAGAAGAAAATGCGAGGCCTTGGACAACGAATCTTTGTTTTCCTTAAATATTTTGTAGCTACAACTCACAAAATATTTTACATATCTAAAGAATATACTAAACATTTATCAAGATAATAGCTATTGTGTATTTTTATTCAATATGATTCTGATTATAAATATTTAAAAATTCAGTAACTTACTATAGTAATCTTCATATGAACTTTCTAGTTTAATAATCAGTTTTATCACTCACACTAAAACAACAAAGGATTTACATAATGTCTAAATATAATGTTCATACTTACATTTAAAATGATAAAATTAACAAATATATATTGGTAAGTGTACAAGAAAAGCAAAAACATTGTCAATATTTGAAGTTCTCTATCAAACATTGAAGCTCAAACAGTATAACATTATATAAATATATATATTTTTAATTTATTCAGTTATAAATTGAGGCCCATAAAATTGTGAAGCCTGAGGCAGCTGCCTCTCTGATGGATACTGAACATGTATTATGTATTGTGAAAAAATCTTAACTTGAATCTTAAATTTTATATGGCTATCAATTGCATTTGTTTTGGTAGCAATCTCTCTCTCTATATATACACATATATATATAAAAACCCATTCCAGAAAAAATTAAAACAATCTGTAAATTTTTTAAGATGGTAAGAAAACAATTAAAGAACATTGTATGACTAAAAATGCATTTATGCAAATTTTTGGAAAATAGTACATTTGTGAGGAAGATATTTCACTACTGTAGCATTTGATATCTCTGAAATTTCATTGTTTTGCAATGAATTTACACTTGTGATACCATCTCTTTAGATAATATATTTTTTTATTTAGAATGTTATATGCATAATATGATGTAAGTATTATTAATGTATATGGTTGGGAAAATTGTACTGGTAAATGAATATCAGTATAAATAAATTTACAAAACCATGTTTTGCTTAGAAATTTTCATTATTTTTTAGTGCACAGTTCTGGATTGATGATTTTGTTTTTGCATCTTGCTAATTAAATGGTAACATATTTTGTTGTAGATTGTTACACATCATATTGTACTACAATCATAAAATATTAATTTTGCTGCAATGGAACCATTTTAAAAATATAGTTAAATCTCTCATTTCTTAATTTTAGATGTTTTTTGTTTTAATATTTTCAAGTTATTTTTTAAATGGATTGTATTTTTTTTCCTAATTAATGATTCCTGGAAATCAGCCACTAAATACACTTAACTTATATTCCTGGAAGTTATTTTGAACTTTACATTATTATAATAATGTAAAGTTCAAAATACTACTGCAAAAATGTATCAACTAGAAGAATAAACATAACTCAATGGCAGGAAACATTAAATCTTAATTAAAAAAGAGAAATTACTCTATAAATGGATAAACAATCTTTGCTTCTTTGACAAACAATTATTAAAAACACTAGCACATTAGGCAAAGTAACCAAAACTTTATAAAGTTTTTATTACTTTGCTTAATGTGCTAGTGTTTTTAATAATTACTCTATAAATACTGTAAAACCACTTTTGGCTTTATTATGACTATTTCAGTCATGATTTTAATATTATTATAATAATGTTAAAATCATAACTGAATACATAAGCCTTACACAAGATTAAAAGATACTTAAAATAAATATATTAGAATAGTGGTTATATATATATATAGTATAATGTAATACAGACAATCCCCAACATACATAATCTTAAATAAGTACAGATCTAAGTTAACAAGCTCATCCCTAACTTATACCTGAGGTCTGAGTTTGGTGATGGCTTGTACTGAAAATCTATAGATGTGGAATTCTAGATCTTCTAAGATGGTAAACTGCTCTACCATGTGACTTGTGTTATTAAAGAATAAACTATTTTTAATATGTCTTTGTGACACACTAGTATTGTATAATGTAAGGTTCTGCAGATACGATTCCCTTATGTAAGTCAGGATCTGTCTGTATAATGATAATGCTATTGATAGTTTCATTTACTCTGGTTCAGTATTGTGTCCATTGCTGCAATGCTATTCTATAAAACTATAGAATTATACTGTGTATTAAATTGATTTAAAATATATTTTAGTTGTAGAAATTTGACTGCTATGTAAAAATTATGACAAATCATGAATACTTCTATTTCTAAATAAATTACTGAGAAAAATGACAGATGTTCTTGTGCTAGTGAGTCTCAAGATAGAATAAATTTATTGAAAATTTGATTCTTGCTGTAGCATAATTTACACAAAATGGATGGTAATGATGATTGTCAGCAATATTGAACTGGACAATGGCAATGCAAGTAAATACAATAGTCTGTTAATGCATGAATTTTGAAAGTAATTGTTTTCATTAAAATATAATGATGGCTGTAAAAATTTCTTACTTTTGGATTTTAAAGCCTTTTTATTGTTTCTTAAGTAGTGAATAAGATTCTACTACAATCTATAAAATATATTATAAAAAATTAGTGAAAATTAGTGTTCATCATGAATTATATATGTTATTCATTGTGCCATTTTTGTAATTTTTATACTACATAAATATTTAAAAATTCGTCATCAATCTTGAAACTTAATTTTAAAAAAAGTTTAGTTCATTAACATTATATTTATACTGTAAAAATTATATTTAAGTATAATTTACAAATGTGAGATTCTTTCCCCTTTTTTTATGGACTTGTCTCCAAAGGATCAGCTTTCTTGCAGGTGTCTTTCATAAACAATTGCCAGGGATAATAAATTGAACTATTACCTAATGACTGATCAACCACAGCAAGTGTTATTAACAATCATTTTTATGGTTACTACAGTTCTAAGTCAAATTGTTCCCTTTCTTTTGTTCAGTCTATATGTATATAATTTTATCTTATAATTTTCAAAATATTTAAATGTAATTGCATGTATATTATTATTAAATGTTCTGATTTTAAATCTCGAATTGTTACTATATATATAAATCCTTAAACAAATGTATAAATTACTAAGGAACATTTATGTAATCATAGAATATATTATAATTATAATTTGTTGGGATATGCTCCTAAAAATATATGTTAATTCCTAACATATATAAGTAAAACTAATGAAACTGATAAAAATATTACAGTTAATTTTTGAATGATCTTTTTGGCTCAAGAAGAAATTTGACTATTCAAAATTACTAAATACCTCCATAAATGCCTTTGAGAGGAAATAAGTCTCATATAGTTGACAGGAAGGAAGATCAAAATTGAACAGATCTCTTAACAGAGCCATAAACATCAGAGTTGACAGTTTTTGCTGCCAATCCCAATAAAAAAAAATCAAATTGAATGAATGAGGTCTGAGGATCAATTTTAACCTCTTCCTCAACTTTATGGGATTGGTGGAAACATTGAAGGGCAGGGACAGACACTATTTCTTAAAACTTGAAAACAGTCCAGTCTCGAGACTACTTGTGTGTGTTCTTGATCCTGTTTAGATATATTCTTCAGTGTTCTCCTATATTTGTAGCAACTATCTATTCAAACTCTTATAAATTTGTGGAACTAAGAAAATCAAAAGGAAAAGAAGAAACAGAAGAATAATCCTCTCTCTCGCTCTCTAAAGATATTGTTTATGAAGGTACGAAAACTACTTAAAGTTAGGACAAGATACTTTTTATTATAATTTGAAAAGTTTCATTGGTTTTTCTCAATTGAATTTGATATGTTAGTGTTAATATTTTAATTTTATCTATGTAATTGCTTATATAATTGATTATGATTGTGTAGGTTATTATTTTCTTTCTTAAGCTAGTAACTTAATAAATGCTGTTATATTTTTATTGTTTAAAATAGTTTTCTTTACTTCTGCATAATTCCAACAGTTTCTGGATTCTGAATGTCACTTATTCCATGCTAATTAAAATTTTTGACCATTATTTCCAAAATCCACATTTGATGCAATAAATTATCCCATCTGGTGTCAGATCCTGATTTAACTGTCTCTGCTCAGCAGTTAAATTCTGTCCAAATCAATCATTTCTGTCCCATATGAAAATGAATTGCTTATACAAAAATTTTTCAAACAATGGGGCACATCCGCTAGGAGAGCATTAATCTATTGTAAGGGGAGTGTGCAAGAATTAACAAAAGCATCATTTTCGAGACAAATAAAAATAAATTCAAATTGCAGTTGAAAAATAAATCAGCAAAACAGTTATAAATATACATATCCATGTATTATGTGTTGTAGCTGTTTAAAAGATAAAATGTCGATCTCATTTAGTGATTGAAAAAGAATGGATAATGTCCAGATTAGATATTGCACATGCAGGATGGTAGCGTAGCCACAAATTTTAATCTTTCATCTGTAACACTGTATGTATGAATGCCTATAATGTATTGCCAAATCATAACATTGTTTGAGGAAAAACAGTGAATGATATTCTTGAAATGAAAAAGGAAAATATGCTGAAAGAAAAAATACAAATATGTCATTGATAATTATATCAAATCAATATTCATAGTTAAGCTCAATATAGTGAAATGGGCTTTAAAAAAGCAAAGTTTAAGCAAGCCAAAGAATTGGATACTATTGTTATTCTGAAAAAACGGAAATCACTGATTCATATTGGGAATGTCCTACTGGATAAATATTTTTTTTTAATTTATATATTTTAGAATTTGTGATAATTAAATATTAAAGCAATTTTATTTTACATTTAATCAATTAAAAATATAAAAATCTAACAAAAAATTATTTTTATGAATTTTTTAACAGAATTTAATTAAAAATAAATTCTATGAAAAATTACATTTATTCAATATTGTATATATTTATTTAGTTATTTCATTAAAATGCATAATTTTTGTAATTCATTTTTCTAATATTTTTTTATTTGAGATGCAAGGCAAAATAGATGAAATAGCATCTGATTTCAAATGACGTCATTTTGAATGAAGCAAAGGCCTGAAATCACTTTCCACAAAGTGAGATAAACACATTCATATTCCTTGTAATTTTGAAATATTTGCCAATGTCACAAACAAATTTTTACAATCCAGTGCTTCTTAATAGCATCATATTTGGAAAGCAATGCCTTGTCGTCTCAACAGGCATATTTCCATTAGAATTCTTGCATAACAGTATCAGACAATAAACACAACTCATGCTGTTATGTGATTCCAATCACAGAATTGTGTTTTATCACCACAAGATATAACATATACAAAGTAGACATTGTCCATTACAAGTATCCGATTTTTTCAATGACACCCGAATTTGAATCTGTAATAATTAATAAAAATAAGCCCATTCATCACATTAAATATTTTGCATTAACATGTATTGTATTTTTCATTTTTTTGTAAAATTTGTTTAATCGTATTAAAAATTATTACATCATAATAAATATATATTTTTTATATATAAGAACTTTATACAAAATATGGTATGTTGTTTTGTAGTATTTAATTTTATAAATACTTTCTACTTACAATTTGACCATTATAAATATGAGGGAACATATATGAATAAAACATATAAATTTTTATGGAAACGGGGCACAGACATAGAAAGTTTGAAATCCACTAGCTTATAAAATAGGGAGCTAGATTTTTATAGTTTTGAATTTGTAGTTCTAGATATGCAGATGCAGAAATGTTTTATTTGTGTTAGATTTCTATAAAACAAAAGAATTCATTAAATATAATATTTATGCAAAACAAAAATTATATATAAAAATTTAAGACTACTTATGCTCATTAATTTCATTTAGTTATTTATTTATCCATACACATTGGTCTTTTCAGTTTACAACTTGCATGCAAATTTTTGATACAAATTAAGCATTAAGAATATACTTCAATAGGTTATATTATATATTAACACACAGATATATACAGTACAATTTATTAATGTTTCAAGACAAATTTTATATTAAAAAAATTATTTAAAAAATTTATTTGAATATTTTTCAAATTATAAAAAGGAGAAAATATATACTAATCTCAAGCTATCGCTAATTCACTGTAAGAAATACTGTAAAAAAGTATTTTCGAAAAATAACAATAATCAATTTCTGAATTACTTCAGTTTTTTATTTCTGAAATACTTAAGTTTTTCATTAGAGAATTTGTTTCCTCTTTTAGCTGTCTCAAATATTTGGTTTGTGCTCTACTTTTCATAATGTATATTACATCTTTTTTCCATTTTTTAATCATCCGTTTTAGAAAATTTGAATAAGATTATATATAAGAAATTTATTAACTTTCAAATTTACTATGAAAATATAATAATAATAATAATAATAATAATAATAATAATTTTACTCTTTTACATGACAATGTCTTTGAGTTTGCTTTAATTGAACTACTGGATAGGAGAATGAATACAAATAGTGAATTTGTATATTTTTGTAAAATATTTGGGGAAGGTTTAAACTGAATAATCAATTCAGTTTCAAATTGTGTATATATCTCCATAATAAATATTTATTTATATGAGTCATGTGGTTTCACTAGAAAACTTTTTCTTTGCTAAAAACTTGAAAATGGAACTAGTTTGTATTATAGTATATGTCAGGTGGCAAACTGAATCATTATGAGCCACAGAAGAATTTAAATTCTTGAGGGTGCAGTCAGTTTTTTTCTGGATCAATGAGAATCAGTTTTTTTATGAAATCTTAACAATAGTTTCAAAAATTCTTTATTATATATTTCACGTGTATTTATTTTGTTTATATGCCTTCTACTTTTTACAATAAATAAATTACAAAAATCTATTTAATTTAAAAATATAATATCTGCTCCATATTAGTTATTTACTTTCATGCTATAGAGCCATAATGAAGATACCAGAGAGCCACATATGACTTGTGAACTCAATTTAGTCTCCACAATATATATATTTATTTTTATCTCGATATTAAAAATAATCATAAAACTTGTTTGTAAAATATTATTGAGATCGAATGTGTTTTATTATTATTCTATCATCTACAAGCCACTTTAATGTAAGTGCACAAATTTCTTACTGTATAAATGCACAGTTTCCCAGTGTTCCAGTATTCATGTTTTGAGTTGTATCCAATAAATTTTTAATGTATAATAGATAAAAACTTGAAAAATGCCTTGGGTTACATGTATTGCTTGTAATTTTATTAAAAGTTTTAATAATTAAATGTGCTTTTTTAAATATAAAATTATAGCTGAAGATTTTGAAAATGAAAATTTTTATTTATATCATGAATATTCTGAAAATTCATTATGAAAGCAATATTAATTCAGTTAAAACTGTTATAGTTATTATAAAAAGAAGCAATGCTATAATAAAAATAAATTTATTCAAGATTTAATGCAATGTGTTAAGTCTGTTACAGTTCACTTACTGAAGACCAGAATCAATTCTGATATTCAGCAATCAATATACATTTCATTTCTGCCATTTAATATTTTTCTTTCAATAACATAAAACTGTTCTTAGGGCAAATATTTTTAATGTTAGATAGACTTTCAATTATATTTTGACAACTTATAAATGACAATAAAAAAAATTTTTGAAGCCAAATGTTAAACGATATGAAAATTTGAATTGAAAATGATTAATTTTAATGATTTTCATAAAATATTAAATAAATCAACTGAGTTTAACTGTATTTGATGTTGAATGACTATCAAATTTGAGTTTCAATATATCTCAAATAAATAAATATTAATTTAGACATTTGCAAGCTTGTAGAAGTGTTTCACTGATATCAAAAAATGTCTGAGTTGTTGGGGAATTAGGAAAATAATTGATAAAACTTTCTCCTTTCTCCATTTTTTCAGCTAGAAGTGGGTCAAGTGGAACAGATCCTATTTTAGGGAAGGAAAAAGTTAAATATATCTAAAAGTGTTTAATATGCAGTTTAATGAATAAAAAAGTTTAAAAAATTACCTAAAAATGGAACATTTGCTTTTTCAGCAAACATTTTGCCATTTCCATAAGAAAAGATATTTGTACATTCCTGAAAATAGAAAATTTAGGATTACTTAAAATTATGTAACAGATATAAATGTATAGAATAGTAATTTTGCTTGTTGAATTCTATAATATGGGCTGAATTCAAGCTGAATTCCAAAAAGTAAACATTTAAATTATTAATATATAATATAAAAAATATTGCATGCTAAGGCATGTTAAAGTGTATACATGTTACAATGCAAATTTTTGACATTCTAAATCAGTGGTTATTATATGAAAAACATAACTACATGAAAAACTTTTATCATCTATAATGATGGATAAGTATGAAGTCAATAAAAATCTACTATACTAACAAAGTACAATATTAGTAGTCTATGCTGCACATCTTTTATACATAGAGGATTGTGAATGTGTACCACTAGTAGTATGCATGCAACATTTTAGAAATCATTGTGTTAAATGATTTTAGACAGTCTTTTGGCAAGAAGCATTCTTTTGTGTTAACAGATATTCAACATTGCTTATTTTAAAAATACAAATTAGCTTAAGAGGATGACTCTAAAAATATTCTAGCATTTGTCTGTGCTAAATATGGTCTTTTATACTCAGAAATAAGTTTCTGAATCTTAAATCTAACAATAATACAGAAATCCAAAAAATAACTTTTAAAAATAAATAAAAATGAAACAATTTAATATACAAGGTAAAATCAAAAAGATCCAGGACTTTATTTTTACTCAAATTTAGAATTTTTAATATTTTTAATGATTTAAAAACCTATACTATTTGGAAATTTTCCTATTAGATAGCAGCAGGGGACAAGTTGTCATTTTTCTGCAAATGGTTAAAAATTAACACCAATTTTTATGTAACATTGCATTGTAAATATGTTTATATTTGAGCAAAAAGCTGCAATTAAGTTTTGTTTTTTATTGCAAAAAACATCTGTGGAAGCTTAACATGCAGCGTGAAATATGTTAAGGAAGCCAAACTTTGTCGCTAGTATGTAGTAGGTTAAAATATTAATACATACTAGAAATTTACACTATTGTAAATTTTTCACTTATATAATGCACAATGCTATATTGTACTTTTTGCATATAAAAAATTGCAAAGTTTTCTACCAAAATTCATAATACATTGATACACCACTCTTCAGTATTGGGATCACAAATGAATGTAGAAATTTCCAATATTTCTGATTAAGTGTGTATCATCCCTGATAATTTTCAGAAATTAACAAATATTCGAGAATTATTTATCACTTGCAAAGCACTACATTTGCACTTTTGATGAATAGTATGTTTTGGCTGGATTCTTATTCTGTGTGTTGTGATATAATTTTCTTTTTGTATTTTGGTTTTGTTATTTTTATTTTTTAATTCGTTATACTGATTAAATATATGCAAAAATTATAAAATTTTTAAATGAAAAAATCCTTTTTTCTTCTTTTCCTTATGTAGATAAAAGTTATGATTTTACCTACCTAAAATCAGTATAGTTTATAATCAAATACATATAAAACAGTTACTAAATTTCTAGATTTTCTGAATATTTTCATACTATTAAATTCAATTTTATAATTAACTCTATCTAGTAATGATATGTCATCCATGTAATTGCCAAAAAATTTTAAATAGCATTGACATTGATCAATAACAACATCAGCAAAAAAAGAACATTCTATCTGTCTGATTTATATTGTATTTTCTAAGGTAATACTTACAGAGCAATTTGGACAAGCAAATCCACTCATGTTTTCAATTATTCCTAAAACAGGAATACCTGCTTTCTTACAAAATGTCATTTCTCTACGAACATCATTAATCGAAACACCCTATAGAAAAACAATAATATTTTCATTTCATTAGCCAGATTATATATAATTAAAAGTTTTAAAAGAAGAATTACCTGAGGGGTTGTTACTAAAACAGCTCCATCTGGTTCTAATTGCTTGATATTTTCAACAACTGATAAGTGTTCGTCTGATGTTCCCGGAGGAGTATCAATGATCAATATATCAATATCTTGCCAATATACATCTTCTAAAAATTGTTTTATCATTGCTAATAAAGAAAATATATATATCAGAGAGGTAAAATAATTCTTTTGTAAGTTTTATTATGGAAATATACATACCATTCTTTTTTGGTCCTCTCCATATAATTGCATCTTCTTTGTTATTTAAAAGAAATCCAGTTGACATTACTGCTAATGATTTATCTTTGTCAGCATAAATTGGTACCCAACTAAAATTATTTAAAAAATAATTCAATTAATAAATATGGTAAATATTTATAAAGATACATAAATAGCTTTCATATTAAACATTATCTGATTTATTTTTAAGTTTTTGCTAAGAATCACCAGGAAAAAGTTATGCATTTTACCCTTGCGGACACTGATGAACATCTTTATTTTCTAAACCTAACATATGAGCAATACTTGGACCACACAGATCAACATCAAGTATTCCAACCTATAAAATAATTTTATTTTTAAATATGAATATTTATTTAATAGTTCAATAATTAAACATTTTTCACCTTTTTATTCATTTTCCTAAAAGTAAGAGCCAACTGAATAGCAACAGTACTTTTTCCGACTCCTCCTTTTCCTGACATTATCAATAGAATATGTTTCACATTTGATAATCCTGATTTTGCCTCTATACAAGTGTTAAAATGTAATTATTAAATATGAATTTTATAATAAAATTTTATAGAAAGATAAATTTAAAATGATTTTAATTTATTGTTTATAATAAAAGTAATAAATTCAAAATCATTTATCATCATAAGTAAATTTAATATGTATTCCTATCATCTTTTCTAATTAAAGTTAAAAAACAAATGAAAAGAGCTTAAAATTATAATCAAACATGTTTGTAAAAGCAGTAGTTTATCATTTAGTATCATCAAAATAGAGTTTTAGTTTTTTTGTTAACATTATTATAATACAATGAATAGTGGTACCCTGCAAAATGTGGGGAATGCATTCTATATTATAGAAATGCAGTCATATAATGCATACATGGGATAAAGCATGTATTTTATATGTAAAGATGTTATATTTTAAAATGTTTACCTTTCTCAGAAATTGTAACAAAATTAAAAATTATTCCAAACAATTCTTGTTAATAAATGATGATAACCATTGATTGTAATCAAAAACCAATGTTTATTGAGTTTCCATGAAACTGTAACGATCTTTTTGTCATGTTATAGAATATTTGCGATTCCATAAAATTATCGCACAAGGTAAAGGTAAATTATATCATAGTTCCATAGAAAATAGAAGTAAAATTTGCAGAATAAGAATAAAGTCCTATTCAGAAGTTCATCCAATGGAAAAGGGAATATGGTAATAGAAGAGAGGTAATACGGTCAAAAAAGTTGCGGAACAAAGCAAAGAAATGAACAAGCTAGAAGTGCTTCTTGATCTTGTTCATCCCTGAAATCTTTTTTCTAAGTTAACTAGCCCTTTAAAAAACAGTTAATGTTTCAATCTACATAAAATCCAAGTTCACAAAACAATAACTCAAAAAACAGCTTAAAAGTGAATATAATATATACAGCATTTTATAGCATGGGAATATATCATTAATCTGATTAAGGAAGAATATGTTTGACCACATATTAAAAAATAGTCCTCAACTTGAAATGAGGTTCAGTTTTAAACCCTGTCTGCCATTATAAGTTGGAACAGAAGTTGTTAAGTCATAAATGGCTAAAATTTATGGACTTCTCACTACTAATGTTTAATAGGACACTATATATTATCTTAAAAATATAAAAAACACAAAACTACTTAGAGTAGAAACAAAAAAAGAATGTTTTCCATATATTAGACGATTGAGTTAAAAATATATCCATATAATTGACCAATCACAGAATTTAATGATTATATCACCATTGTAAATACGAGTGCTTGTAAGGTGAGGATTACTGTATTAAAAAGTAGTTGTTAGTTTGATTATATTAATGTTTTTTTATGTTTCGCATAATTTTTATAGTAATTGTTTCTAATTATATACAGCTTCGAGAGTTATTTTTATGATTTTAATTTTAAATCATTTAAAAAAAATTTTCTGTTGTGCTATTTAAATATTTTATTACAATCTTTAAAATAATATTCTTTTATCCTAATTTTAAAGATATACTGAAGATGGGTTTACATGCATGAAAATACTTTGCTTATAATAAACGTTTTATTTTTGATTCACTTTTAGCCTGTTTTTATTATTTGTAATTAACGTTTCTAAGAAAACAAATACTTACGTTGTAGTGAAATCAATAGTGGTTTCCATTACAATAAGTTCATTTACTATTTTCAGTTAGTTTAATTTATTAAATTAAAATCAAATGAAAAATCATGCTAAACTTAGTCTAAACAGAGCAGAGACCAAAAGCCAATTAGATTTTGTTAAGCATTCTTCTCTTTCAATACTAAATTATATTTATCTAAGTCTGATAATATCACCTGAAAACTAAAGAAGATTCTTTAGCTGTCATGTTATATGTCTGTTCAGGTTATGGTGAACTGTATATTTATCCTATATTATGAAAAATATTTCATATATCAATAGAAAGAGTTATGTACCAGTATGATGACTGAATACATTAGCAAATAAAAACTAAAACTAATTGATTACAACTAATTAAAACTAACTTTATACTCCAGAAAACTGTCTATCTCAAGTATCAATCAAAAAATAACAGAATCTTATTCTATTTATTTACTATTTATATCTAATACAGCATAGGAAGTGATTTTTAATTGACTCCAATACCCAGTGCTCTATATTAGTTATTAGAAAAGCTATTTCTTGTAAGTGATGCTTCCATCAATTGTAAAAAATAACTGTGGATGAGCCATTTATTTCACTAAGCTAAATCAGAAGAATATAGATGGTCTCTGCTGGATTCCAAAACACTCAACACATCTTCTAGTAGTATTCCCCATCAGTTTCAGGGAAAAGCATGTTGGCAGATATAGAGGGTTGCAGCAACAAAAATAGGAGAATCTACATTGTAAAGTATAATGCCCTAATATCAATTTTGAAAATACTAAAAGACATAATAGGATTGAAAATTTTCATCTGGCACAATAACAATTATTTCATATAATTAGAAGAAATAATAAGAGAATGCAACATTAATTTATATAGTGACAAACAGATTTCCAAATTCATTATTGAATTACATATGCATTTATGGGACTAACATAGATACCAAATTTATTTAGTACTGCTCAGGTAAGTAAATATCAGGACCATAAATGCAGAATTACCAACAGGTAATCCTACATTTTATAGCCCTGATATTTACTTACCTCAGCAGTACTTTATAAACTTGCGCACTATTATTTTCTGTTTTAGAATTAAAATATAGGGAATATTTAGTAAGTAAATGTCAGAGCGCTAAACTGCAGAATTACCTTACTATTTATTGTTTTTGCATATTTTGCCGATAACAATACTGACTATTAAAACAAAAAATTGTTTATTCCATTCTGTAAGTCATGACGTTTTTTTCCAAAAAAAAAAAAATTAATTAAATTAAGTGAATTACACTAAATTTAAAAGCAAACTGTTATTATTTAACTTTTTTGGGAAAAAATTGTTTATTGTGTTTTTTATTCGTGTATTTTATTATAAAGGAATGAGCGCTTTAAACGGCTAAAGTAATTGAAAAAATTTCTAAAATTTCATTCAGAAAATATAAATTTATATATTGTAATCTGTGCAATATGGATACGCAATTCTTTTGCTAAGTTTTCATTATTAATATCCTACTATACATTTATATTAATTAAATATATACCAATTTTTATTTAAGTTTATAAATGACATTCGAAGATGCATTATTAAATCAGAATCATACCTTTATTATCCATAATTAAGCCGCAATGTTTACTAACAATCGGATTATATACAAAAATCACATGGTTATAAGATCAATACGATTCCTATGATTCTTTGTTTTAAAATATGCGCCAAAATATAGACCAACGAATTTAAATAAATGATTATAATTATTAAATAAGCTACTGTATTAATGTTTACGATTTAATAATAATAATTAAATTTTATAATAAATATATATATATATTATAATTTTAAAATAAAAATACAAATTAACTCCATTATTTATAAATTTCTCAATTTGTAGTTTCCATACTAAATTTATTTTTGTATAGGTGTTAAATTTTCTGAAGAGATTTATTTGAAAAGTATCTTATAGGATTATCCATTGGAGGATTTTTCTATATTAAGAAAAATTTACCACTTACAAGTTAGAGTGAGTCGGAAATATGCTTTCATCATACTTCTTGTATTTTCTGATAGTTTACGCTTTGTTTTTCGTTATAGAGTGTTCACATCTTGTATTCGCTTTTGTCCAATTTGATAGAATTAGAGAAAACAAAGTAAGCAAAACAATGTTTGAATATTTCACTACTACTAATTTGACGAAGCATTAAATTAGATTAAAATTAGAAAATGATGATCAATCCGACCTTGTTCTGAAACTGATTAGTCTGTTGCGCAATCCATGAGAGACTATCTGAATTGTATTCAGCGAAGTTCTAAATCATGTAGATCGACTGAATATATTCCAAAACTCTGAATAAAATCTATGATATAGGACAGAATCCATTAGCAATTCTCCAGATGGGAAGAAATCGTTTTATCATGCACAATTTGTGAAATTAAACAGAAGATTTTAATTACAAGTAACCCTCGATTTACGGCCGGAGTTAGATTCCGCCGTATTAATTTGTAATTCTAAACTTTGTAAGTTTGAGTAATATTATAGGTGAATTTCTGAAAGTTTACAATCACTTCTCATTGACAGCGAAAGATACACTAGGTAGTCACGTTAGTTCTATTTTCAGAAGGTTGTAGAAATGCGTAAAAATTCTTATAAACCGTATGCAACAATAACGAAATTAACTATATAAGGTATAAATTTTGTAATTTTGAAACTATTTTAATTGAGGCTACGTAAATCGAAGGTTATCTGTATTTGTAATTTTTACCATAGGAAACGCATTTTACATAGCCTATTTTTTATCACTACCGCATTTGATTGACTTGTGTGTTAATACAGCGGAATTGCCGATTCGTACATTTAATCATCATTCGCGAGAACGCAAATCTTCAATTTCGGTATTTTAATTTCATCTTTTGAAAAACAATTATACATTAGAAAATTATAGATTCGTCTCCACCGAGTGATAATTAAAACACGTATTGACAATTCTGTTATGTTAAAGATTCATTCCAAAAATTACTGTGTCTCGGTTTTTAAGCCAAATTTTCAAAATGGCTGCGCGCACCGGTTTAAATACAAACATACTGGATTGCCTGCTCCAATGATCAGTTGGCAATATAAACGAAGCCACTGACAGCTGTATTGGTACGACTCCACCTCCGCTGAATACAACAATTCTTGCTATTTGTAGTGTGTTTTTTCTGTTTTTTCTTGCGTTATTGATATATATTATTTAGCTAATGGATGTAAAAATGTGCAAATACGAGATGATAGAAGATAGGGAATACCTATCACTTGGAGATCAAGCTTTCAAAGGTGAGGCAATATTATGTTTTATTATTTGGTATTAATAGTGTAATTATGCCCTTGTTTATTGCTTGGTTATAATCTTTGTCGAAAATAAAATTTTATTCATTCTCTTCATTTATATATATATATATATATATATTTGTCAATAGATGACGCCACTTTCCATTCAATGAGAATACTAAGTGGTGTTGCGAAACAACCTCTTCCACAGGCTGCCCACCCCTACGGAGGGGTCAGCCGGATTGTGGAAGACAGTGATCGACGGGCCGAGCCCGGACCCCATGATAAATATTTTCAAGGGGTGGGACCCGAGACTCGAACCCGATTCCTTCAGAGTGGAAAGCCGAAGCGTTTCTACGCGGCCAATCCGGCAGACCATATATAGATTTGCATTTGCCAACTATTTTAATTTATATCAAACTTAAAGTGCAAAAGAGAAATCCTAATGAACAAACATATTTCCTTTCGTACATACAACAGCATTATTAATATACTTCAACTGCAAAGGCCATTTTATTTATTTTTTTCATAAGAAACCACAAGCTTGCTACTGATATGGTTACGATCAGATTAAACAAAAACAGCATATATATAGTATTTTCTTTTTAACAACTAAATTAATTATAAAAATTCAATATTCCAAAATGACTCGATTTATTTTATTTTTATGAAATCAAACATTATTTAGAGGTATGTTAGTAAATAAAACATAGAGTATTTTATGTTTAGTAATTTTCTACATTTGTTTATTATACGTCTGTAATTCTGATTGAAGATTATCATAAAATAAAAAAAAATTAAATTTTTGAACCATCACGAAGTTTTCGAATGATGCAGATATAAAACTGCAAAAACAATTTAGCAGCAAAATAAAATCTATAAAATACATCTATCAAACAGATATTCATTTATCAAGTATTTATTTACAATTCGCGTACGGCTTAAAAGAAAAGTGCGGTGGAAAATTGATTATAAACAAACATATTTTCATCCTTACAAGCAATACTATCAAACATATACATATATATATGTTTGATAGATATAACATATATATCTATCAAACATCTATCAAACAGATGATCTATCTAAGAATATGCCTTCATCATAAACTGAAGGCATATTCTTAGCTATAGTGCATTATATCCTTATATCGATTATATGATAGAACAAACAGAAATTAATAATATGCCAAATTTATAAAATTAACATAATGGATAAGTTCTTCAAATACTCACTTTAATAGTTTATTTTATGCGATCGTATATTTAGGAGAATGCCGAGAAACCTTTTAACTGGAGCTTTCTGGATATAAATAATTCAATAATAGTCTATAAGATGAATAAGAATACAGAAAATATAGGACTGGTGGATATTAATGTACAGGCCATTGGCGATCACGTATGGAAAAAATTTTCTTTACAGTGGCACAATAATAGAATATAATGAGATCGCTTCACAATTATAATTGCAAACATCAGTCAATTAATCTTTAAATATGTACTTTTCTAAAATAATTATCTAAGTAAATCAATGATGAATTTACAGCAGGAAAATTCGTGTTCCGCTTCTCTTATGCAACCTGTAGTAGCTTCATCAAAAGTTTTTGGCATACCCATTATTAAAGGTTGTCAATGCGAGAATTTCGTCCCCAGATCTCGTCTCAGCAATCTTTCATCCAAATTGTACTTATTTTACTCACATTTAATAGAAATATATTTATGGTTTTTCACCTTACATTTTTTGTTGCAATTGTTCACTAATAATGTTTACTGCAAGGATTGATATATATGATAGGTGACGATTTTCTCATTATAAGATATTTATTAGTGATGATAATCGGTATATTCGCTATACTCGGTACTATACTGAAAAGAAGAAAATTGTTCTTTTGTTTTAAAAAGAGTTCATGTTTCGAAGAAAATCATGATATAAACATACTCATTGAGAAATGGTTTTATATAGGAGTTTTTGCAATATCTGCTTATTTTTGTTGTTCTTGTTATTGCCCCTTATTATCGACAAAAATGATTCTGAAGCGGAAATGATCTTATGTGCAATTTATTTATTTCTAGTCCTATTTTTTGGTTTTAATCAAATGAATTTAATAGTTCTGCAATGCTATACTTTATTCACGATAATAGAGAAACGTTTGACACATATATCTAAAGAAAAATCGAAAATATGCATTAACTCGAATAATTTGAAAATGATTTCCATGAATATAATAGCCAAACACACAGAAATCCTGAAAATGTTTCGTCAGATTAATGATACTTGGCAAGAATTTCTTCCCATTTTTTATGGGTTTTATATATACCTGTGAGGTCCCAAGGGACCATGGTGGTGATATAATTCGTGTACAACAATGTCAGCAACATTGACCTGTCTTAACAGGCCAATTACGGACCAACTCCACAAAAATAATATGTAAATAATAAGAGAATGTTACGGGAT
>WUQG02354468.1:0-18402 GCA_011317285.2 Androctonus mauritanicus | reverse complement strand
TAAAGGCATGAAATACACAATTTACTGTATGCTTGCTACTATTTGAAAACATATTGAATATTCTGATTTCTGGTGATTAGGAAACAACATCCATTTATAATATTGCACCTATGGAAAATTGTGTTCTTAATTATGCCTGATTTAAATTATTGATCAAAATTTTTGAGTGCACTCCAGTCACTAATTGGGACCTATGATAATATATTGGCAGTTTTTAACTTTATGAGGTAATTCAAACTTGGAAAATTGGTTGTAAAGTAAGAACTTGTCCAAATATCCTATCCAGCACAAACTCCCCCTAGTGATTAAATTTTGCATTAATAGCCAATTAATAATTATTATTTTAATTTTATACTACAGTGCCACCATCTACCAGATTAATTAATTATTAAACCAACAGATGGTGGCATCATAGTATAAAATTAAAATAATTATTATTAATTGGCTATTAATGCAAAATTTAACCACTAGGGGGAGTTTGTGCTGGATAGAATATTTGGATTGTAATTAATCCCCTAAGGAATTAATGATTAGTGGTTAGTAAGAACTTGTAAATTAATAATCAATTTTTCATAGATATAATGTTAAAATCAAGTATTCTGTTCTCACAAATGAAAATAGACTACAACAAAATCAATAGTTTATGAATAAACAATGATTTATTAATGTAAATAAATAAAAATATTGCCTTTAAAATCAAGCAAATTATAATAATAAAATTATTTTTTGTCATATAAATATTAAAGAATTTTTATTTTATTATTATTAACAGATAAGTAGATGAATTTTTATACAGATGAATTACTGCCTTAGGCAGAAACTAGGAATGGAAATTATTTGCATAATGTGCCAGTAACCAGAGGGCATGCTATTTTTAATTTCGGTTGCCATTTTAATTTTTCCAATTTTCTAACAGATGATGGAAGTTTTGCTACTAACCCAGTTGTACTGTATTGTATAGCTAAGTATGTGGATTGAAATGCCTTTTTATGAATGTTTAACATTTATTTATTATAAATAAGATTCAAATTTTCAATTTCTTTTATTCTTCATTTAATATTTTTTATTATTACTGTTAAGAAACTATATTGATCAGTTCTTTTGGCATTCCTATCACAAAGTATGAATCACCACTGCTGATTTTTTAATGTTACAATTTTTTAATTATTGAAATACAATTAGTTTAGTTTATATAAAAATTATTCAGAGTTATTAATATTAAATGTTGTTTACTTTTTATTTAAAATATTTTTTCCTTTCATAATCCAGAGATTATATTGATGACAGTGCCTCTATTGCTGATATTGCAAACTACAGAAACTTTAGCCTATTGTAAGATTGATCAAACTACTTAATTCATGCAATAGTTAATCGATTCTAAGTTTTTACTTTAAATTATTACAATAGATAAGTTGCATTGCATCTGCTCCAAACCTCCATTAGATATATCCAAAACTGTCTTGAAAGCAAAATTATTTGATGATAATTGCAAAAGTGAAATATAAATCAAAACTTCAATTTTAATATCCTGTAATGAAGGAAATATGAAATTTTTCCTTGAAATAATTATTTTATAAAATTTGATCTTTTATTAAAGAATTAAAAATACATGTTTTTTCATCCGCTGAAATTCAGATTTATTTAAATATTTCATTGTTATATAGTATTCTTTTAAATTTGGATCAGATTCTGTATGCATAAGCATGATTATGCAAAGATCTAATAATAAAGCAAAAATTTAATTTTTATTTTCTAGAAAAAAAGGATTTATGAAATAATGAACTTGTAAAATTTACAAATTATCCAAATATTACACCTTTTATTAGATAATATATCTAGAGGTGCAAATGGATAGAATACATGGCTTTTTGAAAAATAAATTTTTTTGCATTCCTGACATTTTGTACATATTGGAAAAATAATTTTTTCTTAAAAAATTAAAAAAATTTTTTCCTTTAATATTTTGTTATTGATTAGCTTATATAACTATAAATAATGAATATTAATATGAATTTCAAAGAAAATGCAAATGTTTTTATTAATCACAATGCAATTAGATTTTTTTATAATAATATAATTGGTGGAAAGAAAATTTAAATACATTGTATAAAAGCATTTCTTGTTTTGAATACTTAAATGGTAATTAAAATTTTTCAGAATATGCAAAAATAAATTGCAATTTTATTTTTAATTATTTTCATAAGCAGTTAGGCCCAGAAGTGAATCTTTATTATCAATGTTTTATCTTAATTACAATATCTGAAAGATTTTTAAATGCCTCAGATTTATTTCTTTATTATATCTGAGATAATTAACAATCAAAATTAGTTATTGTAATAATTTCTTGCTGAAAATAAATAAATTTCTTTTTTCCTTTTTCTATAAATAATAGAACATTTGAATACAGGCATACCTCACTATTATGGCAATTATATTCCAGCCATTGCTGTAAAGTGAATCACAATCTCTTTTCCTTTTCTAATGCATATAAAAGCTTAAAACATATTTACACTGTTATTCATTAAATGCACAATAGTGCCAGGCCTTAAAAAACTTGGCCAGATGGCCATGTTTTAAATATTCCTGTATCATCTTGGAGGATCCAGGTTTGATTTCAGGTTTTACATCATCTGTTTTTCAGGATGGTTTTGGGCCCAGCCTGTCTGTATGTTAATTTGTTTTATATACCTATTCTAAGTATTATTTTGTAAATCATTTTCATTTTGAGATATAAAACATGGACTATAATTAAGAAGTGCTATAAAGTGAGGTATGCCTGTATATGTATGTATTCAGTTTTTTAATATAGAGTTGTTTGGAAAATAATTTCATTTTTGTCATGAAAATAAACAATAATATTTTTGTAGTATATAAATATTTTATTCAATTATGTATTGACCATTTTTGTCTAATACATTTTGCCATCTTTCTGGTAATAGCATGATTCCATTCTTGTGAACCAAGTGATTTTTGGCATCCTCATTTGAACTAAATGTTTTAGCATTTAAAGAATTTTGTAAAGACTGGAATAAGTAATAATCAGAAGATGCTAGATCTCGTGAATATGATGGTTGCAGTAGCAAATCCCATCCAAGTTGTATCAGCTTCTGGTGAGTCATCAAATTTGTATGAGGTCTGGCATTATCATGATGAAATACTACACTTTTTCTGGTAATCAGTTCTGACCTCTTCTCTTTGATGGAGTCACTCAATTTGTCCAATTAGTGACAGTACACTTCTGAATTAATTGTGGAATTGTCTGGTAGAAGTTCAAAAAAAATAATACCCTTGAAATCCCATTAAACAAAGAGCATCACTTTTTTTGATGAATATTTGCTTTTGAAGTGCTTTGAGCTGGCTCATCTCTTCTGTTCCATTCGGCATTTTTGTAAACAATCCGTTTTTCATTGCCAGTTATGATTCAAACTTCAGAAATAGATCATTTCTTGACATTTGAGCAGCAAATGACAGATGTCAATGTGATGGAGCAAATCTCTTTCCTTGGGAACATGTGGAATTCAAATATCAAGCCTTGAAATGAAACCAAATCATTTCATATGGTCATGAATGGTCAAATTTGACAAATTCAATCTCATAGCAATTTCTTGTTGTTATTTGGCAGTTTGCTTCAATCAATGCCTTTATTTTGTCTTCATCAGCTTCAATTGGTCTTCAGAACATGGTGCATCTTTAATATTGAAATCATCAAAACAAAATTTTGCAAACCAATTTTAGCACTGGAATTCTATTAGCATATCTTTTCCATACACTTCACAACTTTTTTCTTGCTTGAACAGCATTCTTACCTTTTCGGTAATAAAAAAGCAAAATATACCAAAAGTGCTCCTTTTTGTTTTTCATTTTTGATATGACACCAAAAAAAAACACTTGCACAGAATCAAAAAAGTTTTTTTTTATAAATAAATCTTGAAATTCCAGCTATCAAAATGTATAATGACAATATGGCTAAGAATGAAATTAGTGGGTTAAAAATACAACTAATGTTACGTGTGGGAAAAAATGAAATTACTTTCTGAACAACTCAATAGAAGAAATAATGATGCTTTACTATTAAAACATAAAATATCTATAAGTTACTTATATTGCAAAAATTTGGTCATTTAAGACTCAAAAATTATTTTATAAATATTTAAATTAATTTTTAAATTTATTTACTGATCTAGTACAGTAAGTTCTCCAGAATTTCATCTTTGTATTATTTTCTTTTATATTGTTATACTATGATATACAGGTGATATACTCCTCTACATATAAACATAATTTGTACATAAGTTTTGTTTGCAAATCAAGTTGTCTGTAACTCGGATATTGCTGTTATTTTGGCTCCGAAAGTACTGAAATAACTTTATATACTGTATATTGTAATAAATTTTACAATTTGATCAATTGAAAGTTTCTTATTTTAATGAAAAGTTCTGAATGCAAAGCAAGGAATTTTTGGTATAATCATCATCATCTTGAAATACTGTCATAATATATTAACTAACTTTGTAATTTTATATTATATTGGTTGCTAGAGCATTTTGCTATCATATTACTTGAAATTTTGTGAAATTTGAAAATGAAATTTCATGTCTAAGTATGAATGTAACTAGAGAAATGCCTGTATATTGAGAATATGAATTTATTTTTATTGGGTTGTAACAAATAATTTCAGTTGTATTAAAAAAATTTTTATTCATCAAAAAAACTAGGCTTACATTTAATCAATTATATAATCACATTGTGATTAATGATAATTTCCCATTTTATAGGCAATTGATAGGCCTTCTGAATAAAAGTTTTTATCTTTCAATACAAAAAAAGTCTTGAATGAAAGAATTGACTTCATTATTATTGAATTTTTTATCACTTAACGAATTTTGTAATAATTTTGTTTAATGTTTTTGTAAACAGGTAATAATCAAATTGCATGAAATCTAAAGAGTATGTTGGATGAGATAATACTGTCCATTCGAGCTCCAAACTTTTCTCCTGAATGACTTTAGAAACATGTGGCCATGCATTATCACAGAGCAGTACAACTTTTTTCTGTTGACAAGGTCAGGATGATGTTCTTTTAGTTTATTTTGTAATCTTTGAAGCTGTTGCCTGTATAGATCACAGAAACTGTTTTGTTGCATTTAAGTATAGTAAGACCCTGCTTAATGCTGCTCTGTTTAATGCTGTTTCAATATAACATGTTTTTCCTTGAATTCTATATTTTTTTGTTGATTTACTTTGGTGAGGTTTTCAAACCATTATACTCATATAAATCTGAAATTTCATGAATTTGTTGCTTTGATACTCCTATGCCATCTTGCAGTGCATTTGATATCAGTGCAGTGCAGTAGTACATATGAAAGTATGTTGCAGACATAATTCATATTTATAATCAGTCACCGATGTTATTTTACAGTAATAAAAATAACAATTATCCTATTTTAAATCTGAATGCTGCCACTTCACACTATAGTTCGATACAGTCAAGGTGGTTTACTCTCACTTTGAACTATTAACTAAATTTGTAGTCATGAATGATTTATGATTACAAATCAATATCAGCAATACAAAAAGTCTATAATTAGTATAATATAATAGTAATAATACATGTTACAAAATAAAATAAAAAAAATGGTATATATATTTTTTTATTCACTTTCCTGTTTCACCTATCCCAATTATTTATGCATTAAGCTGATTTTGTGTAATGCTGTTTCCTTTAGTGCTTGGTTTTTTGGAATGTATCCTTTGCATTAAACAGGGTCTTACTATAGTTTATAATGGATTATTCCTCAATAATCCCACCAAACACTCAACATTATCATCTTTGATTGAAGATTTCTTTTTGGATCTGGTTTGGGTTGTTTTTTTATCTATCCTTTGTCATTTTTGAATGACATTGTCATACTGAATCCATTTTTCATCCCCAGTAAGAATATTCCTTAGAAATGGTTCCTGACAATACCAAGTGAATAGACTTATAACTGAAATTAATTCTGTTACAACCCAATAATATGTATTATTTTTACAGAGAAATTCAAAAACAAATTTTTAAATTAAAAAAAGTTGAAAATATTTAAAATATTTTAGTTTTAAATGATATACACTATATATCAAATTAGATCCCTAAAGTTTCATTAAATGTTTTCTACATTTTTCAATACAAATTAAGAAACATAGCTTCTTTATTATGATTAAATTCAGATAACATTCTTAGAATACTGTATATTATTGTTATTTTTATTAAATGGTTAGGGATTGATGAAGTATAAAGGATTTCATTAAGGGTCATGACTCAAAACATTTGGGAACTTCTGCTAAAGAGTGAACTCTCTCTGTTTCTAATGTAGTATATTAGTGAATACACAGCAAATTTTCTGTAGCATAAATGTCATGTCATGATCTACTACACTAATTATGATATTATTATATAACAGTGATGTTCAACTGTTTTTGTTATGCGAGTTACTTTTTAATACTAAGTTATTCGGCGATCTACTCTCTTATATAGATCATGTTCCCCAACCCAAGGAGTTTGCTCCAATCTGATATTTAATTATGCACAACTATGCAGTTAAATGCACTCACTCACTTCGGAAGACCCACTCTCCCAGCCCTAAAAACTTTAAAGAAATTAAAACTTTATTTATGAATTTAAAAATTTATTTTATCACTTTTAATTATTTTAATTCAGCAAATATATCAGAATAAAATATTTATTTCTCTATTTTGGAAAACCAAAGATAGAAAAAACAACAGAGTGATTATAAACTCATAACTTATAGGAAATGCTGATTGATTAAAAAAAAAAGTTAATGTGAAATTTGGCATTGTTTGGAGCTGGCAATATTTTCATAGTCAGGTTGATATGAAGAATTGGTCAATGACAGACAATCATCCAAATGATCATTTGTAATTTGATTTCTTGATTTTTTTATGATGTTCATATTTAAAAAGGTGGATTCTGATAAGTATGTTGATTCAAAACATGATAGAATTTTTTGTGCAATATCAATTAATATTGGAAACTTTTCATGTGTATGCTTCCAAATGATAAGAAAATTATTGATTTGACAATTTTAACGAAAAATAAATAAACAATAGCAATATGCTTAAAGAGAATTAAAAAATAATATAAAATAATGATAAATAAATTATTATGTTTTCAGTTGTAATAAAATTTTTAAGGAGGAATAAATGAGATCGACCAAAAATTGCTCCGTGATTGATTGGTTGCAATCGACGGGTTGAACACATGTTATATAACAACATACAATAATTGGGAATATTAGGATTCAAGAGAAGTGTAATTGCAAAGATTTAAATAAGAAACTAATACAATAATAATAAAAAAATTTCCAAAGAAAATTTCATATTCAGATATACAAATAAAAATAGGTTGTGAAACTTTCATAATATACAAGGAAAAAGTATGTACTAATGTTTATTCCCACAGAACTGAACAATCTTAAATGTATAAGATGGCTATATTTAGGATCTTATTGAAGAATAGAAATATACTATATCGTGGAAAAAGAAAAAAGCTTTAGAAGGTGCAGTAATGGGTCATATATCAAACAGTAAAAAAAAAAAAAAAAACACTTCATAAAAAGAGAGATTAGTTACACAGTTATCTTCACAAAAGTTAGCAAAAAGTATCCAAACAAAAATGACAAGATAAAGAAGAGGCACTATTCTAGCCCAAATATTTGCAAACCTATATGTAATATGAATAGACAGATTGAGAGAGAATTCAATATATAGGTACTCCTCAGTTAATGACAAGAGTTCTGTTCCCATGACTTGGTTGGTAAGTGAGTAACTTGTTTGTATATATTTAGAAAATATTCAAAACAAATTTCAACTTAAAAATTTATTTCAATTATGCACAAAGTATTTTTCATCATCAGATTTTTGTAACTATGAGTATGGGGAATTACATGCAATAGACATCATAAGCAATACATATGAGCAGAAATCAAATTTTCCATTTAAAAAAGTTGTAAGTTCTGACATAAGTTTGAGCAATTGTTAAACAGGTAGATCATTAAGTGAGGAGTACCTGTAATAAGGAATATATGAAATATATTAAACAAGGATTTGGACAACATAGAAAAATACATCAGGTATACCATTTTGCAATATTTCCATAAAAATATGTTAATTTAGAGAAAATGATATCTATAAAATGATTTTGGCCCAAAGAATGATGATGAACGATGCCAATATCAAATGGCATGAAGCCAGAAATAAAAAACATAGATGATCTAAAACAAAAAAGAATAGCAGAAACAGAACAGCATAAAGCAAATAGCAGAACAGCTAAAGCATAAAAATGTTATAAGAAAAAGAAAAGAAGACCCTTCTAATAGATATTAATTAATGTTAAAATTACAGATTCTATATAGATTGTCAGTAAATTTAGACATTAAGATGATCAACACAACAGGTTTTTTTTAATTAAAGTCAACTATATGTAAATTTGAGAAAAAAATAAATAAATAAATCACCCTTGTATATCTAGCAATTTAATAAATATAGCTTGTAATTTCTGCTTTGCTTAGTACTGGTTGAATATAGATTTTTCAGACACTAATGATCTGACACCTCCTTTAATCCAGACAAAATTTTCAAAGTGCAAAATCCCTGCTATTGCCAGACTAATTGATGTGATAATGGAGCAAATTCAATCTCTAAAGAAATCAAGTAATTTTATCTTAATTGGTTATAGACTTACAAAATATATGAAATACAATATTAAATATCAATATGCAATATTGATATTTAATATCTTACATTGATACTTAGTATCTTACATGCAATATCTAAAAACTTTATAAAGGTCTGGGATTTGTTTTTTTATTATATTTAATATACTTTGCATTCAAAAGCAGAATCAAATTAAAAATTCAAATTTTGTAGTAATATGTATTCCAGTATATATATATATAGTACAATAATCCCTTATTCTTATCATATTTGTTTTTATTGCAACCTTAAGCTTAGAAATAATTGCATATTTGATCCTAAACTATACATAAATTCCTGTTTGAATGCACAATTTTATAAATTATCTAGGTAATTATTGTATTTAAGTATATAATATTCTTTCTTACAGAATTTTATTCTCAAGATTTGGAAAAGAGAATTAAGAAAATTCATATCTATTTTTTTATTATAGTACACATAATATATGTATACTATAATTTTAGTATTATAGTTTACATCTGCTAACAATTATTAGAGAAAATTTTTAACAAAATTTATTATTATTTTAAATTTACAAAGAATCATTAATGAAACAGTAATTTCAAAATAGAAAACTAAGGCCAAAACCAACATGTGCAAAGAAAATTTTACTGCAATGGATGGAACTGAAATGTAGCCAGTTAACACCAATTTGCTAGAAATGTGATTATTATCCCAGCCCATAGTTCATCAATTTATTGTACAGTATTTTATTTATTTTTGTAGATAATGCTGTTGTTGTCTATATTAGAAGTAATAAAAAAAATAACTATCTGTTATATAATTAATAGCAATTTTTTGCTATATATAAACTGTTATAAATGTATTCAAGAAAATGCAATATTTTCTTCTCATTGTAATTTGTTTAAAAAAAAATCATTTTTATAAATATAAAGGTTATAAATATAAAATATAGTATTTTAAAATACTGTGTAATAAACTGAAATTGTTAAGTAGAAAATGCATCATAAATCTACAGTTGATCATATTGGAAATTGTAAACAAAATGGCAGATTTCTGGTAGAGAATATCATCATATAAATTACAATTACTTTATAATTCAGATATGTGTTGCTTCTACTTTTTCAATTTTTTTCTTATATTTGAGCTAATAAGATATTTTTATAAATATCTTATTGAAAATTCACATAATCTTTTTTTTCATACTGTTAGAGTATCAAAAATAAGAACAAAAAAGAAAGAAATTATGGAAGATATAAAACACAAACAAATGTGTGCACAAAATCAATTTTAAACATATGCACATTTTTTCATTCTTAAATATAACAAATAATGTCTATAACTAATAATCTAATTCTAGATAGTATAGTGGTGTAATAATTCAATTATAACAAACCATTTGTTTCAAATTTTACTATATATGTTTAAGTTTATAATAATTTATCATGCTTTAAAGACATGGGAGGGTTATAATTAGCAATTTAGAGATTTATTGATGAATTATTACTATGTGATCTCTGTTGGTCTGGCAAAATGGCTGATTCAGTAAACACTAGAATCAAATATGATGAAAAATTGAGGTTCAATCTGTAGTAGATTATAGTAGTAATTAATATAATTATATAGTTATTCTAAATATTTTTTAATCATAGTTTTTTTTATTTATTCAATGTAATTAATGTTTGGAAAATATAATAAATATTAAATATCTTTTAAATTTATTAGAATCTTAGCATGCATATCTATTCTGAAATGTCGTTTAAAATAGTTTAAAGTTTTTGTTACAATTCTATACACATTTTTGTATTTTGTAACAGAGGAAAACCTGAAATTGGCTGAAAACTTTTATAGTACAACAAAAGTCCTGTTTTTATTGCTTTAATGCTTTTATTGCTTTTTTATTTTCAAAGATATTTGAAATGTCAATTAAAAAATATTTTTAAAATATAAATAGATCATTTTAAAATATGTACTTCATCATTTAAAAAAATACATCTTAGATTCTTGATTTGTTGATTGTTTAGTTAATTATTTATGCCACAAAATCACACTTTGAATATATTTGGTAGCAGTCACTTTAAAGCACATCACTGGTTGGCCAACAATCATGATGAAATCAACCAGAAGATTAAAGAATGGGGATTCAATGGACTTATCCTAAAACCCAGTTTAAAAAAATCTGGAAAAATATGAACTTAAAATTGAACTTGGATCCTGCAGTTGACAAGTGAAAGTTTTGCCTAAATGGCCATCTGGCTGATCTTGGTGCATTTACACGCATCACTATAAGAGATCTCAGTCGTAATTACATAAGCTCCAAATGTATTTGTGAAGTGACTTGTGATAAAGGATATTTAATTGTTAGATCTTACAGTAAATGAAACATATTTAATATTTAAATAAAAATTCATAAATTTTTGATAAATTTTCAAAAACCCTTTTTAAGTATTCATAAAAATATTTAAATTTAACATTTTTTCATATTATTTTGTTTCTAAAATCAACAAAGTTGGTAAGAAAAATGGTATCTACACTAGTAATGCTATGAAATTAAACCAAAAGATTAAATTATCCTGATTCTCCACTGAACTAGATAGGGAAAATTGATGTTTTTGAATAACTTAGTCAATCTCATAATGGATCTGGCCAACCCATTATCAGCTAAACTGTCACTAATATGTGACAGTTCTTGTAAAGCATTGTACTAAATATGTATTGTACCAAATATGCATTAGTAATATGTGAAAGTGAATCAGTTAGACTCACTGTCACATATTACTAATACATCAATCTAATACAGAAAAAAATCATATTCTTGAATACTTATAAGAGATTTAACAACTTCCATAATTTATAATTTCATGCAATGGAACAAAATTAAAAACGTATGTATACACTAAAAATTTACTTTTTAAATATATTTGAGATTAAATTTAATGTAGAATAATACATAAAAATATAATATAAAAACAGGGATTAATTAATTGTATAAAATCAACTTTAAATAACAGAACTCCATACTTCTATAAAATAGATGTATAGAGTTCAGTTGGTTGGTATATCTTGGTTGGTATCTTGGTAAATTAAGCCAAGGACTGAAATCAATTTTCTTTCTTATTTTATATCCTTCCTTTAATTGGAAGTTACTGACTTGCAAAGCTATCTAGTATCCATTATAGGCCACTTATATATAGTGAAAAAAATCTGATTTAGGAGCCAGAATTTTATAGTAAATGAATACTTTATGGTAACAGTCCTCTGGCTAATGATTAGCATAAATCAGTTTGATGCAAAAATAAAGAAATGACATTTATATAAATATTTAATTATATTTTTAATTAAATTGATAATATAACATACACAAGTTAACAGAATTTATAAAACAATATAAATTCAGTATGCATGTTAACTTATATAAAAGCAAGTATTGTGCAGGCTAGAAATTATTTATTATTATTTATTATTTTTATACAATAATTATTTATTATTTTATTATTATTTATTAAAATAATATCAAGGCATTCTATGCTCCAAACTAGGTTAATATAATACATCCCAATATAAAAGATTGATTTATTTTTCAGTTCATTGTCACATAGCATAGGCATATCACTTCAATATTTCTGGATTTACATAATCAGTTCAGTATCAAATATACAGTATATCAATCAATACAAAAAAATTTAAAATTCTAATTTTTTATTAAATTGGAAATTTTTTTTGTCTCTATATGTATGCTATAGATTGATGACCACCTTCTAGAAAATACACTTTTTAAATGAGATTTTCTAATTATTTCTTATATGGAGAGCCAACTATATATGAGTTGATATGAATCTTTTGCTAGTAGAAGAATCAGTCTGAAACAAATTATTGTTTCAGACTGATTCTTCTACTAGCAAAAGATTCATACAAATAAATTTGTATGAATCTATTTATTATTTGTATGAATAAATTTGTATGAATAAATTTATTATTTGCATGAATAAATTTGTATGAAATTTATTTTGCAAATAAATTTTAATAAAACAGATAAAACTGAGGAAAATCTATTAAATAAAGAATTATCCATTTGTCTTAATAGATATCAATCTTTAAATTTTATTAGAAAATAACTGAAAATTAATCATTCAGGATGAAAAATGAGAGATTTTTCAAGCCCAGAACTATATATACAAAACCATTTTTAAACTTATTTTAATTGCAAATATAAACAGTATTTTTTTTTAAATGTTCAAACATTCATTAAAATTTAACAAACACATATTTAATTTTCAAGATTAAAAAGGTGAATTTGAATATTTATTTCTATATTTAATAGTATTATTGAAGAAAATAAAAATATATATTAAAGTTTTATCTTTTATTTATAAACATAAATTATTCCTTATGATTGTTTCTAAATCAAAGTTTATAACTGAAAATGTACTCTTAAATGTATCATCACTATCCATATTTTATTTTGTAATGTATGTTTCTAAGTAAGCCAATTGTTGATGTGTTCAAATTAAATGCTATTTAGATTTTGAAAACATTTTCTGATAAATCAATTTTACCATTTGTAACTTTAAAAACTTGTTAATTTTTGATTTTTTTTCAAAAATTTGAAAATGAAATGTTTATAGAGGCAAAAATTAACTAGAAGGCTACTTATACTAATGAAAACAATTTGCAGAATAAAATCTTTCAAAACTCAAGTCCATAAGAGAATAATATAAATAATAGAGATCCATAGTGGAAAATGATTGGGAAACACTGATCTAAAATGCCAAATACAATATAAATGTTTTTGTTATGGAAAATTATATATTTTATTTATTAAAAATTATTGTTTAATAAAATACAAGACATACAAATAATATGCCTCATGTTTTGTTATGGATTAAATGTTAACTTCACAATAAGAAAGCACTCTTCAGCAACAAAACATAATTGGAATGTTTATGATTATAATAACAACAATAATATTCTAGATCAGAAATGCTCAATCCATGCCCTATGAACAAGAATCATCCAAAATATATTTAAAAAATATATATATAATATTATAAAATAATATATAGAACTCCTCTTTCATCTATCAATTTAGCAGGAAAGCCTAGTTTCTCATCAAACATTCACAACTTTTAAAAGATCGAATACTCCATTCTAGACTGTATATCTCCAGTTAAGCAAACAAAACACACAAAAATATGATACACAATATAATGTTCCAATAAATTTTTCTTTATATACTTGATGAGGGCAAAAACCGAAAATATTAGTAATAAAGTTTATTAGTGCGTGTTATTCTATACTGCTATTAGTGCTTTAGTAAATTTGTAGTTATAAAAATATGATAGCTTTTATGCCTTTTTTAATACTGTATTATAAAAAACATAAATGCTATAAAAATGGTGTGATATAGTGGTACATAAAAAATTTTGTAGAAATAATAAATATCAATTTGAGTCAGAAGCAAAATCAGACTAAATTATTAGATGATGCTAGTGACTAGAAAAAAGTGAATATACATTTCATTATTTATTTGAAAAGAAACAGAAGAATATATATATAATTTTTTAAAATTGGTATATAAAAAAAATGAAAAAACACATGACATATGACCATAAGAATAATAACGAAATTTATTTATTTATCAGAACATTAAGAGATATCTAGACATCTCTATTGTTTCATTTATGTTTGAAGTAATAAATGACAATTATTTTTTAATAAGTCACATTTTAAATTTTTATATATGTTTTTATATGCACCAGACTTCAGCTTTTATATTTTTTATGATACAAAAGTCAGTGTTGAAAGAAATATATTGCTGTATTATAAGCTGTTCATCTATTAAAATAATAATAGATTGAAAATAATAATTGGAAAATTTAAAATTTTAAAAAATTTCCAAGAAAGAGAACAAAAGAAAAAGATGGGGAAATAAAGTAATCATATATATTTGTGTGTGTTGTGTCTGTTTAATTGGTAATATACAGCCTAATTAAGTTAAAAATAATTTAAAAGATTTCATCATTCTCCTATCGTAGAGAACAAACTGACATTTATAAGATATTATGGACTTAAATTTATCAATCACATCATAATTAACTAATAAAGCAATTCTTGTTCAATGCTCAAAATCATGAGAAATCAAGTACTTTTGAAACAGTGAACTTCTTGCATAAATGCAAAAAAAAAAATAAATCAAGAAGTTTGTTTTAAATGTTCTATAAGGATTCGGCAGCTAACTGATTCTCAAGAAAAATCATTATCCATGACAAAGACTTACTTTTCATGTTCAACAAATAACAATAAAACTAACAAATAAGTTACCTGGAGAGACATTTTACCTCAATACTGTCTATTAAAAAATGGAGAAATCAAGATAAGGGAACTGGAATTGGAAATAGCACATCATTTGGTCACCAAAATATAATTGTCATTTTATGTAAATATCTGTTTTAAATATAATATCATGCAAATTGTATTTCACACTTACACAGTGCCAGATGCCAATTGTTCATCTTTATATAAGCATATTTGCATATCTGGATTATTCAAAATAACATCTTGACTTCATTCAGTAATAGTTTTTGCCTATCATATTGAATCATTATTTCTTCAGTGAACATTTGTCCACTATGAATCATTATCATTGTACTTTATTACATTTATTTATGCTTCAATTGTGTTAGTGATGTTATTTGACTAGAACTGTTGCAATATCCCTATTTTTTTTTATTAACATTATTCCATAATATGGGTAAAAACAATAACCACTTATTGCTAAATGATCTATTAAAATTCATATTATTGTCACTGTTGTTGCTATGGAAATAATCTCTGTAGTAATTTTTTCAAGTATATTAATTATTGTTCTGATTTTCTTCAATGGAATATTTATTTTGATGATATTGTATAAAAACTACAGAATCCTACTTTGGCTGTAATGATCCAGAGATATTTGTAAATATTCTACCTTTTTCACAATTTCAATGATCTATATCTGTTGACTATCAACTTACATCCCACTATACCTTTCAAAATAAATATGTGGAGGTCTTTATCAGCCTAGATTGAAGCTTGTTTCTTAGAAGTAAATTAAGAAATAAAGAAATTTCTAATCCAACTGACATGAAAAGTAATAATTATATCTTTGTATAATACCAACTATTGCATATCTGATTAATGATTTAATTACTAATTTAAAAAATATCTACTTTTCAAAGAGAAAATAAAATCTTTTAATAAAATTATAATATAATAGACTCCCCTCTTATCTAATTTCACTTTAACTGGCCTCTGCTTTAACCAACCACATTTTCACCAAGATAAATGTCTCTGCTTTAACCAGGACAGAAATAAAAATAACCAAGAGAAAAGCCTCTGCTTTAACCAGGACAGAAATAAAAACAAAAAAGAATAAGCCATTCAAAAAAAAAGAGAGAGAGTGCTTGAAATTATGATAAAATTTATCAATAGTGAGCTAATTCAGCTGCTATTTAAATAATTCCCATCAAAAATTGGCATGATTTCATGATTTTTTTTTAATCTAAGTAAATGCTACTTTTATAAAATTAATAGGTTGCAAATTAAATAAAAAAATTATATATAATATATATTGTATACTTTTTCTATTCAATTTATGGCCTGTAAATGGTATTCTGTACATGTTTTCAGATTAACCAACCATTCATTTATCCAACATGAGATCTGGCCCCATAGAAACTGGTTAACAGAGAATCTATTGCATTAAAAATTCCTCTTATAAAAGATATAATGACTGAGAATAAAGATATGCTAATGGGAAATAAAGAAATAATCCAGAGATTGCATTTATCAGTATTAGGCAATGTTAAATATTTAGTAGTTTTATTAAGATTGCTTAGCAGATTAATATCTGCTATTATTATACATTATAACATATATGATAAAACATATGAATAAGATCTAGAATATTTATTACTTCATCACACAATATTAATACAGTATATAAAAACATTGAACTAATTCTAATACTCCAAATATATATGTTATGCCCAAACACCAAAATCGCACAATGACTGAAAAACAGCCACAATGCATTGTGGCCAATTCCAAATGACCAAACACTGATGCTCAACATTATTCACTTCATGATCATCAAGAAGTAACCACAACACATTATGGACAAACCAATACATGTTCTGAGTGTTTTGAAACGACCACAGACCATTCTGAAACAGATCAGGGTATGTATTTGTAGTAGTACGTTCCGTGTTACTAATAGTAGCGGAATTCCACTGGTAATGGAATTTTGACCATTTGGTGGTGTATCAGTGATAACAACTAATTCACGAAAAAGCAGTGACATTTCAGACATTTGCACATGGAACTTCAATTATATGTACTGTCCTGTGCAAAAAAATTTATCAGGTTACTGGAAAAGATAACCTGATAAATTACAAGTACTGGCATTAATCACTTCAAGCACAAGTACTGGCATTAATCACTTCAAGAGCAGAGCAATGCTGCTATAAGTTGGATAGGCACCCATTCCACAGTTTCCATAGCTATGGGGGAGGGAAGGTAATGTGGGGAACTGAAAATTTGAAATTTAGAAAAGTATTACAATTACTTTGAAAGGAAGTCAATGTTTATTATCTAATTATACTTTACACAGTACATAAAAAACATAACTAGATACCAAAAAACATAACAAGTGACCACAAATATTAAGCGATAATAAAGCAGTTGCTGTAAACTTATGGTAATTCATGATTTACAATTATCAAAGCAAATTGTAAGAAATGTGTATAAAGAAAATTCAACAAAATTTCAAAATGCCATGCTATATACCATTATCCACCAGACAATTAATAATTCAAAATAGGCAAACAGGAATAACAGTCAGCCAGCTACCAAAAGTATGGCAGCTTAGCGAAAGAATGATCTATAGAATATACAAACAACATACAGAGACAGGAACATTATCCCCTATGAAGTCTACTGGCCATCCTCGATTAACATTTCAGAAAAAGGAAGAAGTATATATAAGTATGAGTGAGGAAGAACCTTTCAAATGGGCAACAGTGCTTAGAAAAGAGTTGGTATTAGCTGTAAGCATTGATACTGTGAGAAGATTATAAGTAACCAGTTGAAAAACTACAGCAAAATATATAAGTTACAATGTTGTTTTTAGGAAGTGTAGTTAAACAGGAAATCAGATTTTAAAATTTAACCCCTTCATCAGTTGTGCGACCAGAAAATGATCTTTTAAGTTGGCCAGAGAATTTCAGCACAAAAAGAAAATTTGCGAAAAATAAAAAACACGGTGATTGTGAAAAAATATCATGAACAGAATCATAGTAAAGTTTGCCAGCAAGAGCAGGTAATTAGATGGCTTCCCTAACACACCTGCCATTTCAGGTGTTCATTCTGAACATTGAAAGGGGTGCTGTGTGTGCACCATTGGCAGAATTCAGTTTCTTTTTTAGTAGTCACATGGCACACTAAAAAAGAAACCACTACATGTCCCCTAACCTCCCATTTATGTTTTCTCCATAAAAGTAAATTATTTCTTAATCAAGATTTAAAAAAATATGATAAAAAATTTAAAAATTCTCTAATATTAATGCAAGTGGGAATATAGGGGGTGGTACCCTACATTAAAAATGAAAAAAGGATATGGCATGAAAAGGATTAGTATATATGTTCAAAATT
>WUQG02354357.1:0-18402 GCA_011317285.2 Androctonus mauritanicus | reverse complement strand
CGTTATTTTTTACTTTCTATCAATTATTTTTCGCAAAATTTCATAAAAATATGAAACATTAAACTCCTCTGCATGCGATAAAACCAAAATGAATATTTATTTTAACAAATACAAGGCTTAATCTTCAATTTAAAAACTATGGCCATCTAACCCGGATTTACCCTATATAAGATTAAAGACAATTTTAAACACTTAAATATACAACTGACAAAGAAATAAGAATAAAAAGATCTATATAAATCGATATAAAATAAAATCTTTCCTCATGGGAGAATTATTAATAAACCAGGAAAGATCTCTATCCGTACATTAATAAGAAAAAAAATATTAGAAAAACAAAGAAATAAATATTGGTAGATAAATACGAAATAATAAAACATTAATTTTAAACTGACTTCTCACAACAATTCCAAACTCGTCCACGGTTTACGTCGTCTTCCTGAAGGAAGAAGACAAAGACTTATTAACAAAAACAAATTGGACCACCAGAGAATTACAGAAAAATCCAAAATTGCAATCCGTGACCCTATATAAACTAATAAATGTAGACAAATATAGAGATACGTACTAAAAAATTTAATCTATCATATTTCGAAACTAATCTAAAACTTAAATGGACACTACTAACGTCTAATTAATAACTAACAGCTGATGAAAACCCCATCCAGGTACCCAGTTCGCCGATAGTCCGTTCGCCTCCAAGCCAAAGGTACAAAGGCTGGGAGGATTGTATAACCTAAAGGAGTAATAGCCATACAACCTCTACCAGGAGAAAACAAATGAAAAAGTATGAAAACAATGAAACTTTAGACCAATTTAATCATTCTGATTCCGAAACCAGTCTAACGCGTTAACCTTATACTGTAGGCCTACATTACGAATTTCTAAAACTAACCATTAGATAAACCCACTGTACAAATTTCTAATTAAAAATTATTTGATAGACAAACTATACGATACGAATTCCATATCAATCACTTTCGAAATAATCTAACTAATGAACAAACTGTAAGATATGAACACGATGGGAACTTCTAAAAACTATCCAATCGACAAACTCCAAGATACAAAGAGGATACCAATTTCTAATTAAAAGTAAATCAATTTACAAACCTCAAACACTATACGATAAGCAATTCTAACAAAATCTAGCCAATGGACAAAAGCCCAAAATACGAACAAGATACGATCTTCTAAATAAAACTAACGAAACAAATCCAATAAACTTATATGAATATGATAACCAATTTTTAACTAAAAATTAACCGAAGGACTAACTCCAATCCAGGTACCAGCTCGCCGTTAGTCCGATACTAACCAAAAGATATCAAAGGAAGAAAGGTACAGCGCTGAGCGGATTGCAGAGCCTGAAAGAGGAGTAGCCCTATAATTAGCTACCTGGAGAAAACTAATCCTAATCTACAAAAGAAAATGAAATTAAACGAGAGCATTTACGAACACAGTACAAATGACACAAATCGGGAAAAGCAAAAACCAGAAGAGCCACGCCCGACCTAGTTAACGTCAAATCCAGTTAACAGTTGGTTAAAAAGTCATCATCAAGTTCAAATGAATTTAGACAGAAAGAAAAGAAAGACCAGTCGAATATCATGAAGCAGCAGATATAAAACATCTGCCTCTCCAAGGATTCTCATTTAATATAATTGGTAGGAAAAATAGATTGGACTCGACAACATTAATGTCGAATCCCAACCGAGAATCCTTCTCCAATACCGGCATATTCAAATATCGCGAACGACGCTTGAAAAACCGCCGACGGGCGTCAAGCACCCAGATGGGTGGAAGACCGGACTCGACTGGTCTCTCGTAGACTCGCATAGCTACTACGGACGAGAATGGCACGTGCCGAGAAGAGTCGACGATGTTCACACTGCTCACCAATGGATCAGCGAAGATGACGCTCTGAGAATTCGAAAGACCCTCGTCATCCGATTTTCGGCAGGATGCGAATATCTCATCATCCTCGCTGGATCCTCTGATCCGGTTTCTGCCAGAGACAAGAGGCTCGAGACAGAAACCGAATCAGAAGGGACAGGTGACACTACCTCCTTCTCCCAAACACGCGTTCAACTCTGGGGTCGTCTTCGGGCTCTTTCCATAACGTCGTCGCAACCAATCAAACCGCTTTTGGAATGAAATAAATATTAAATATTATGCAATTAACATGAAATTTCTAATTCTGCTTACATGCTATGTTTAATAAGAAAGCATTAAAACATTTTATAAATTAATTTGTACTGTATTTCTAATTTAGTTTAATTTTTTTCTGTTATCATTGATATAAATCTTGTTAATGTTTTGTTATGGTAAGAATAAGACAATTTATGGCTTGGCTATGTATTCCATCATATATGAATTGATGTTTAGAAATGCAATGCTTCACAAAATCAACCTTCTGTTTATCGATAGTTTACAAATATCAAAGAAAACTAATAATTTTATTGAATTTTTTTTCTTTATGAACTTAGTAAAATCAGAATTCAAAAACACTAAAATTCTGATGTGTAATAATCAAATTTCTACTCCCGACTCGTGTTTCTCAATGTTTCTAATCTGTCCTTTTCAAAATTATCTTTGATCGATTATTAAGTGAATATGATTTTATAAAAAACCAGTCAAAAACAATTTTGAAAAGAGATGGCGGAATTTAGACTTAACTGGAAATTAATTTATTGTTTTTATTGCATACAAAAAACAATTATGTATTTTGTAATTGCGCTTTTAAAGTTACGTGTGTTTAAATTGGACTCATTTGCTATAATTTTTATTTTGTCGCTAAAGTATCATCGCAAATAAAATATTGCTAAGTATAAGATATACATATATATCGATTTCAAGACAATACATGACTATTTAATTAATTTTTAAAATTTATTTTTATTTAAAATGTTTTATTCTTTATCATAAAAATATACTATGTTTAAAACTTTTTTCAATGATTATTTATATAGTTGAATATGCATGAACATTTTTCAAATGTTAACGAAATCTTTTATCACTTATAACTATAAATAACGATCACCAAGCGTATATGTGTGTTTAAAATTGCTATTTGCTATTTTTTCTGCTAATTAAACAGTAAATATAGTAAAGAAAACAAAAGAAATTACTTCATTCTTAATTATTATAATTTAGTGTACTGTAACATTTCGTTATAATATATAAATTTTTTCGAATAGAAAAACATTTTTAAAATATGAAGGATAAGTTACAAAATAAAGTTTCTATTTCGTACAGAAATTAATTATTTTTTATAAATTCATAAAATAAAAGAATTTAAAAATTTTTAACGCGTATTTATTGTAATTACATCATACATTTAGAAGAAAAATAAAATGCTGAACTGGAAAATCGAAGCGAGAGAAAATGTTGAACTGGAAACATCCAAAGAATAAGATAAAAATTTCAAATTTTAATAAAGTTCAGTGGCAGCAATCAGTCGAAAATATATTTCCGGATGAAAGAATGCTGGTTATAGGAAATATCTTCGTTTGTGTAATTATAACAGTTCATAATATATAGAAAAAACACTAACATTACAAAGAAAATCGATGTAAGAAGAAATATTTTAATAATATTTTTCACAATTATTGTCATCAGTAGCAAGATGATAGCCATGGCTAAAGCAAACCATATGTCACGTGTGTTCTTGACTTTTAGATATAGGCACGTAATTATCAGATAAATGGCAAAGACAAGTCTCCATACTATATTGATGCACATCTTGATGTATTGACTTGATTAATTCAATAGTTTCATTAGATTGGAACAATGCAGCAATAATTTCCCCATCTTGAAACAGATCTAATAATACTTTAATTTTTACATTGTTTTGTAAGACATGTAACATCAAGCTTACATAATTTTATAAAATTAGTTGCATTTGTTATTTATGAAATATTTCTTTCAGAAGAAAGTTTAAAATAAAAACATAGCAGAAAAACTTAAGCAGAAAACAAAATAAATAAATACTGTACTATTCTTATACCCCTTACAGACTAGACCGCTTAAAGTACTTTAAGACAGAATTTAACGGAATAATGCTTTCCAGACACAAAATGTTAAAGTACGTTAAGAGTTAAAGTACTTTAAGTTAACGGAGGTCCCTTAAAGTACTTTAGAGACATAAAGTACTTTAACGAGTCAAACTGGCAACACGACTTTCGAGAAGCGAAGTAAATATGGCGAAAAGAGTGAATTGGACGACGGATGAAACGAATGTTTTAATAGATATTTGGGAAAACAATTATCAGGATTTAAGATCGATGAAAAGAAACAAACGTGTTTTTGATAAAATGGCAGAAGATCTAAAGAAATTTGGAATTGATAGGTCCACGAAACAAATTCAGATGAAAATCGATTCCCTAACGCAAATGTATAGGTAAGAACGCTTGAGTTTAAAATAATTTTAATTTTTTATACAATAATATCTTTTTATGGTATACGGGTATCGATGTACGAGTAAATATTAAACATTATCTTAACTAAAATAGTCATAAATATTTTCTTAAAGTATTATGTAAATATAGTACTATAATATTCGGTAGTGAGCTATTTCATGAATGTTTTTTTCATTAATTCTATAATTATTGAGTTAATGTTATATAATTAGCTTACTTAAGAATAGATATTTTTTAATTTAATATTTTAAATTGCAGGAGGACGAAGAGAGAATTAACCACTGGCAGTGCGCCCCCTAAATGGCCCTTGTATTTGAAAATACATAATATTTTGGGACAGTCACCAAGTAATAATCAAACGCTTATTAATGATACATTACAAGATCACATTTATTTTGAAAGAGAACGAGTAGAAATTGAAAATAATAATTCAGATACTAGCCAAGAGAACTTAATAAATTGTGAAACAGTTTTATGTGACATAACTAATGATCAAAATGCTGGTACAACTAATGAAACTGATATTACAGAAGAAATTCCTCAACGAAAAAGATTTAAAAAGAATGACTATATGAAAAGTTTTCTGCAATTAGAAACAAAATATGTTAATAGTGTAGAAATTTTTCAAAAAGAAGAAATGGCTATTTTGAAAGAACAATTAAAACTCTATAAAGAATCCTTGGCAATTCAAAATAGAATTGCCACTGTACAAGAAAACATTGCATCCTTGTTAGAAAAGAATTTCAACAATTGATGTACTATTTCTATGCATTTTTTTATTTATTTTCTACGATAAATGGTATATACAATAAAGTTTTTTGTACTTTTAATATTGTATATATGTTGTGAATTTAATTTAATGATACTTAATTACAACCTCTGTTATTATATTAAGTTAAATAATTCACTAATATAAGCACCCACATATTTGCATACATTTATCACATGTTTGTATTAGTATGATCCTATAAAAATTACTTCAGACTGTAAAGTCAGGTTTATACCAATACTTGGAAGCTTGGGTATTGGAATGAAAGAATGGGATGCTTTTTATAATTATATAATTCATATTATAATGTTTATTACTTATATATAATTTATTACAAAAGATTAGTTATATACATGTATTATTACAGTAAAAAATATTTAGAAAATACAAAACTTTATGTTAATATACATCTAACAAGAATATATATATATATATATATATACTGTATTTTAAATTTGTGTTAATTCATATCTAGATTTAAATAATCGCACAATGCATTTCTAATTACAGCTGCATCATTTTGAACAGTATTATCTGTATGTTGTGGCTGTAGCATGGTAAAAGAAGCAACTTCTTCATCCCAATTTAGTTCAATTCTGTCACCTAGCATTTCACATATGTTATGAATAATACATGCTGCTCTAACAATATTATTCATATTAGGAATTACTACTTCCATCTTTTTATACAAAATTCTGAATCTTGCTTTAAGACGGCCAAAAGCATTTTCCACTATTCGGCGTGATTTGCTGAGTTTGTAATTAAAGTTCTGTTGTGCAGCTGTTAGCATGTTTCCTGGATAAGGTTTCATCAAAGAGGGATGAAGAGGGAAAGCTTGATCACCTAAAAATAGTAATGGTATTTTAATATTATTTATTTCTTTCAGATATGAATTGAAAAATCCTTGTCTCATTAACTTATATAAAAAGCTATTTTTAAATATATGAGCATCATGATTTCTTCCTGGTGAACCAATATTGATGAAAGAAAAGCAATATTTATAGTTTACTGTGGCCAAAAGAACAATGCTATGCCATCCTTTATAATTATAATAGTCGGTTGCAAATAACTTTGGTGCACAAACAGGTATATGGCAGCCATCAATTGCCCCTATTGCTTGTGGAAATCCAAATGTTTGCTCAAATAATAAAGTCTCATTGGCCATTTCAACAGAATCTCTTGGAAATTTAACAAATCTTGGTTCTAATTCTGTTATTACTGCAGAACAAAATTCATGTAATATTTCTCCAACTGTAGACAGTCCTATTCCAAATAGTTGGGCAATAGTCCTATATTCAGCACAAGAGGCTAATTTAAAAAGAGCTATACACACTCTTTTTTCCACAGATATAGCATTACGCATTCTTGTTGATTGTTTTCTTATTCTATCAGATTAATTAAAAATAGAATCAATATAATTGTACGATATATTATTAAACTATAAAAAATACAGCAATAATTACCTTATTCCAACGTTATTGCATATGTACAAAAACGTTGATTTATTCACTCTAAAATGTTGTTTCCACATGTGTTCTGGTAACTGTGGCAAAATTGCTTCGTACCATGTCAAATTTTTGGGATATGACCAAATATTTCTGTATTTATTGCTTCCTATTTTTAGTAAAAAATCTCTCTTGATTTTTGAATGCTGACGATCAAATTTTCTTCTTTTATTTTTTATTATTTGCAAGGATGTATTTAAAATTCTCTCTTGCAATTTCATTTGTTCTTGAGCTAAGAATAATTGAGATAACTCAAGAAAAAGATATTTTAAATTGCCATCCATTACTACGTATAGCTGGCTACACGTTGTATACAGTCATATGTTTATAAAATTTCCCACTAGATGGCGAATACTAACGAAAATTACAAAAACATGTCTGAAATCAACCTTAAAGTACTTTTATGTTAAAGTCCTTTAATGCTTGATATAAAGTATGTTGATAATGCTTTTCCAAAATATCTATTAGAATCTTGATTATAATATTTGTTTTTTCCATCATCCAATTCATTCTTTATGTTTCTGTGTCTGTAGCGGGTATAAATCAAGTTTCTTGTCTTGGATATCCTGGTCAGCAACTGGACCGGATTTAAGGCGGTAGTGCCCAAAGCTATAACTTTTAAGAGGCTCTCCCTATTGAGTAAATTTTAATTTTAATAAGTGTTTATATTCATCAAAGGATTGGTATAAAATCTACATAAAAGTACAATATAAAAAAAAATAAATGCTTTCATATAGATATTGATGACAATAATAGCAATTAAACTGATAATATAATAAAATACATTATTTTCATTCACTTTTATTAAAAAATAAGGAAAATAAAATTAAACGCAAGTGTTTTAATGGATAAATAAAATCTTATATATGCTGCGTGATATGCTGTATTTTCCGTTATATATACAGTATACTACATGGTGTAAATATAATATAGGCCCTATTTACACCATGGTATACTATATATTTGTCTTGTACCTACCGATGTCATCCTTGAACGACCTTGATCGATGTATGTACAAATCTAAACGGTAGAACCTATAAAAGCCATACTTTACTCACTTATTTATGTTTCAGTTTAAATAACTGAATTACTTGATGTTTTTTAGAATAAAATTCTAAAAAGATCAAATCATTCAATAATCGACAAAATTTAAAACTTATTCGAAAGATGGCGTTGTGTCAAAATTGTTCGCTGGAAAGTTTACTAATGAACTAAAATATTGTAACCAGATTGTAACTAATGCTGTTAATAATTACTAAAACGTGTAACTTATTTTCCCACACTTACGTAATTTAAAAAAAAATTAAGATTAATTGTAGTCTCAATAGATGATGGAATAAACATAAATTTCAAAAATTTTTAATTAAATTTTTTTATAAAATATAAAATTTTTATGCTTAATTGTTTGAAAAATAAGATTGCAATATAAAATATTTAAAAATCCATTTATTATAAAATGCAAGACATATTTAATTATTAGTGTAAAAGTAATTCCTATTTTCAATTATTTTATTTATTTTTATTTTTATATAAAAGCAGAGAAAAATTTTTTAAGTAGAAGGGGAGGGGGTCTTGAAATTTTGACGTCACGGCCAGTAGGATCATAATTTCGGATCCAAATTGCCAATCCAATAGAAAAACAAATGAATCTATTTTTTACTTCCGGCCAGTAGGGGGTTTGGTGTGACGAAATATAACGAAGGGGGAGAAGGGGATCAAAAAGTATTCGGAATAGCATGATGTAGTTTATGAACGTTCTCTAATTGAAATATAATAAAAAAACATCAATATATTGTATTCAATTATAAATAATTTTAATATTTTATTGGACTCCTATATCGATCTTCATAATAAATGGATGCATATGTGATGATGTAATTTTTTTAAATCCCGGAACTAATAAAATTAAACCTTCGGAACACTATGACCAAAACGAAACATAGGAAAAATATTATTGAGTAACTTTTACTTGTTTGTCATGCTAGTCCATCCGTTGACGTTAGAATATACTGTATAGATTTTACGATAACTTACTGTAGACTATTCATTTCGAAATAACTGTTTCTTGAAGAGAAATTATCGAATTACTATAGAGTTTACAGTACTATTATTCCTTTCAAACTATTTATTAAAAAAATTATAAATATATCTTGATGTGTTCTTTATAATAAAAAATAAAAAACACATGAAAATCCAAAATTATTAATTATTCTTTATCAAGTTGACATAATTATAATTTTAATTAAGTATACAAGTATAATTTCCAACGGATATATATACTGTATATATATTTTTATTCTTAAACAAATTTTATACATGAGAATAGAATTTTCTAGGTAAGTTGTTATGAATTTTTTGGAAAAAAAAAATTTGCCTATTTTATCATTCTGTTCTTAGGTTAAAAAGAAAGAAAAGAAAAACCAGTAAATAGAGAATCCATTATGTCATGCACAGCTAAATTCAATGCGGATAATTTTGTGTTCATATCCTGATATTTATAGTTATTCATTTATCTAAATTGCTATTTGGTTTTATCTGTCTGTGTGATTTAATATGATTTTGGTCAACAAAAATCTATAAAAAGATTTAGAGCCAATAGACTTATAACTGCCACTTATTCGCGTGCTGTATTATTTATCCTCGTATATTGTATAATGAAACATTTTCGAAATTAAAAAAAATTGAAATTTATGTATTGGAATATTTTTCTTTTGACATATTTCAAAAATTTACGATCTTGGATTTCCTATCGATTAAAATTAGACCCAATTTTAAAATACAAAGGTGAACGTACGTTTATGTACAAAGTTGAATCTACTTCGCATCACTTAACTTTAAAATGTCGTAAAAGATGGGCTTTTGGCCAAAGTACACCGATTTTTCCTTTCTGTTTGTCGTTGGAATATTTTTGGTTAGAACCGGTTGACAATATCCTATTTGTAGAGATTTAGTAAACTTCGAAATGATCTTTGTTTGTTGTAAACATGTCGCAGTAACGTCGCATCTAAACGACATTAAATCTCACAAATTACAAGATGTTGAATACCTTGCTTAAAATCTGTTTACAAATCAAACCTATCTACTATTGTATTTCGTCAAAAACGGATAAAGAAATGAGATATAAAGAAGTATGATTAATCGATGATTTATCTTTCTAATGCTATTTTGTTTAACGCGAGTTCCGTTGATAATTTTCTACCTACTATAAACGATTTTTGCGATTTTTATATGAGAATCATAATCGGAGAGAGATCATCAGTCATAAAAGTACGACTAACTTGTTTTTATGTAATTGTTATTAATCTTACTTATTGAATTTAATCCCACATCCTCATTATAAGAAGCGAATTCCTTTCTCCTGTTTATGCAGTCAGTAGATATATCAAGGACACAATAATAATTAAAAACCGTACACATTACTCATTTATTTCCGCAAAAGATAAGATTCCGAATAAAAACATTTTCTTATATAAATTTATATAATTATATTTTAAGACAGACAAAAAAACCAAGTAATGAAACAATATAAACATTACATTAAGAAAATGGACGGGTCAAATTATAAATTTTAAGATGAATAAATTTATTATTAGGGTAATTTATTTTATAACAAATAATTTTTTGCTAAGTACAGATATGTTATACTTCTATAGTTTTCGAACTTGATTTTTAATGTCGCGGAAATTGGTTCAGTGTTTAGCCAAGTAGATGAAATCATTGAGCTCTAAAATAAGAATGCGTAATTTTGGAGGATGAAAAATAACAATTATTTACATCAATATTTTAATTAATGTTAATAGCGGAACTAATTAGTTAGATATATTACTGCACAGTATTTTGATCGAGATGAGAATGGAAAAAACTTTCTGAAACAAGGTATCAAAGAGAATTATCTGATGAACAGTTGAATCATCGTCATTAATCAACTAATGATGATAACATTTTAATTTTTTACAGTATTATAATTCTAAGGTCGTTTCTATGTATAGTAATTGTTATAGAAAACGAATTTAATCAAATCGATGAAAAATATAGATAATTAAAAAATATGTCTGGAATAAAGAATTAAACAAAAAAAATTTTTAATTTTTAACATAAAGGGAAACCTTTTTGAATACAGGAATTAAATAAGAGTTTCACTTTGTGAATAAAATTAATTATGGCTGTTTATGACAATACTTCTTTTCACTTACTTAATTAAAAGAAACCTTGAAAAATTTATATTTTTACGATATAATGAGTTTTGTGCCAATGAAAACAAAATTAATAAGCGAGTACATTTTAGGAATCGATATTTCTAAACGAAGTACAAGGCCAATTTTATATTTATCACAGTTTCAATCGATTGTTTTTTTTAAAAGGAAAGCTTTATTTTTATTATCTGAATTTGCTAAATAAATCTTACCTTGGTATAAATGATAAAGACAGATAATTATCAAACATTTTAAAATAATAATAATAAAATATGTATATACAGTACTCAATGAACTTGAAAATAAATTAATTTATGGTTTAGTAGCGTAAACAGCGCTAAATACGAAAAAAGTATTGCAATTTATCTTAAAATTTATAATAATCTCTTATTTAGCAAAATACTTCAGTGTGATTCATCAAATGACTCATCAAAACTGGAAAGAAATTTGAAAAAAGAATATCATATTCGACTTTGGCACCATTTAACGACTAAAGCATCAAAAAATTTTGACATTTCGAATTTTTACGTACACGTCGAATTAAATTTCTCGTCTAAACTTGAAGTGAGGGGATTTTTCTCCCCCCTTTTCTACTTTGAGTACTTCCCACCCTCTCACGAGGATATGGGCGTAATGTTGTTCCTGCTGTTGTTTTTGTCATAAAAATCTACACAATATTTCAAAAGATAATATTTTACTCAAAACTACGCAGAACTGTAATAAAGTTCAACAGTAATTAAAAATATTATCGATCATAAAATACGAGAAGACAAATTGAACTTTTATAAAAATAAACGTCTGGACAAAAGTGTGTTAGTAGAGAGCTCGTTGAGAAGAATAAATCGTTACAGATGTCATTCATTATTGCCAGCTTAGTTTATTCTTTATTAACAAGCGCATATTAGTCCAAAATAAATTAAAAGTTTTTGTTTGACAAATTAATAGCGCGTGAGGACAATATACTAAATATAGATTAGAAAAAGTGGAATGGAGGTTTTGGGGTCAGTGAACGCCACACTTATGTTATTCGGTCAAGGCTAACGTCATTAACATTTAAATACTTGAAAAAATAATAATAATAAAAAATATATATATATAATTATAAGAAAAATAAAACAAAACCATTTTAATTCAGTTATAACTTTACGAATAATAAATTTCTTTCATAGACTCTAAGCATATTGAAGATTTAGTCAAATGCTGTATAACTGTAAATATTTCTTTGTACGACTTCAATACAATTGAATTTTAAAAAAGTGGTAAACCTTGATTAGAAGCGATATTGCTTAATTCTAATATTTAAATAGATCATTTCTTATTTTAGAAAATTCTCTTATATTTTTGGAAATGTATTAAAAGAATGCAATAGGACGGATGTAATGCGTGAATAAATTTTAGAAGTTGCTAAATTTTTGAAGTAAAAATCGCTCTTTATCTTCTGTTTTATAACGATATTGTTATTTTAGACAACGGTTCATCTGTTAATTATTCGATAAGATAAGAATTTAAACAGAAATTTTCGTTAGAAACAAGTAAAATACAATCATTTTATCCCTTCTAGGCACGAAATATGCTTTCTGTTTTTGCAGATTGAGGAAAATCAGCGACGGTAGCGAGAGAGAAACAATCAATACTCTAATGATGATTCTTTTACTTAATTATTCAACTTTGAGATTAAAATACACGACTTTGAAAATTCTACAAACGTTTGTTTATGATTTTATATACTTTTCAGGCATGCGTTAAGACCTAATTTAGTTAGGCTACAAATCTTATAGGAGGCTGTCACTTTAAAATAAATATCATATAATCTGTATGCAAACATACGAATGTAATACAATAATTTTTCACAAAATTTCAAAGTTTCTTTATCTTAAATGTTCACATGAAGATTTTTATGACTTTTCCAAGTTATATTATTAAAGATATTAAAGGTTAATAGCCTTTCAAATCACGTGTTTAAAAAGCATCGAAAAAAGCAATTGCCACAAGTATTTTTTATGATGTCTGAAAAATAACGCAACAAATATTAAAAACGACAGAATTATATTCGAAATAAGTTACTTCGATTATTATTTTTATATGTATTAACAAAGAATTAAATATGAGCAAATGCCGTATAATATCGCGTCGCAGATAGGAAGAGAGTTCACGACCTCGAGAATTCGATGATGTCACATCACGTGATCTAAACTAACCAATAAAACTAAACTTCAAAATGGCCGAGGCTGTGAAAAGGCAAAGTTATCGTTGTAGAGCTTTCAGGTAGTGTGCGTGTCAAAGGAAGCTATACACTGAAAATTTTTATTATAACTAACGAATCAAGATGTGGATACCGGGTAAAGTCGATCAGAATTCTCAAAAGGACAAAAGCTTTAACGAACTGTATGCGGAATGTCGTTTGGCAGCGCCAGGTGCTCATCTTCCGTATTCGATTCGTAGCAAGCTGGATAGATTCAGCAAAGAAGAAAGAAAAGAAATCGTATCGAGAGTGAAAGAAGGTTGTGCGCCTCTGTTTATCGCATGCAAAAAAGGTAATGTGGAGATTGTTGAATATCTTATAATTCAATGTGATGCTGATGTTGAGCAAAGAGGAATGTTTGAAGTTCCCGATGACCGTTCTATTCATTATGTTACTCCTTTATGGTGTGCTTCTGTTGCTGGCAAGTTTAACGTTGTTAAGTGTCTGGTTGAACACGGGGCCGATGTTAATAGCGTTTCTGATACTGGTTCCACACCTGTACGATCCGCATGTTTTATGACTCATCTTGACATTGTTAGATACCTTGTAGAGAATGAAGCTGATATCTTAAAGCCAAATTATAATGGTGGAACTTGTTTGATTAATTCTGTACAGAGTGTTCCTCTCTGTGAATTTTTGTTGAAACATGGTGCAGACGTTAATGCACAAGATATACAGTTTAAGACTGCATTGCATTATGCGATACAAGAACATAGATTTGAGACAACTAAGTTGTTATTGGAAAATGGAGCCGATCCTCTGATTAAAAGTAGATATGGAGACGATGCATTACAGACTGCATGTCTGAAGGGTGCTACTCATATATTTGAATATTTGATTGATAATTATAATTACACACCTGAAAGGATTGCTGAGGCCCATGAATTGTTGGGTTCTACATTTTTGGATGAACATCATGATCTTCAGACTGCTTTGCATTATTGGAGAAAAGCATTGCAGCTAAGACATGATAATAAAGCGACTCATGGTATTCTTAATAAACCAAAAAATATACCTTGCAAATGGGCATATTTAAATGCTGTGGAATTTGATTCTTCTGAAGAACTTGAAAACTTGGCTCTTGATTTGGATACAATGAGAATACAATCTCTCTTAATCTGTGAAAGAATTCTTGGTTCTCTTCATCGAGATATGATTTTCCGCTTAATGTATAGAGGTGCAGCTTATGCTGATAGCTTACAGTATCAGAGATGCATTGATCTTTGGAGATATGCTTTAGAACTTCGCATTCAAAAAGATAGTTTACTTCATAGTGAAGTATGTTTTACCGCACAAGCATTAGTTCGTCTGTTTCTTGACTTACATGAAAAATATAATGCAGGAATATTACGTGAAAAATTACAATATGAAGATGTCTTAGCATCAATTAAACTTTTAGTAAGTCAATTTGCTGTTTCAATGGATCTCTTAAAAATTCGGCCTGTTTTCAAACGGCAACAGGACAATTTTGATAAAATTCTTAGAGTTCTGACACATTTAATATACATATTGAATGTAATTTCAAAATCTGAACAACATAGAAAGAAAATGAGAGAACTCATTACAGAAATTCTTAGAATAAGTCCACGAACATCAACAGGAGAGACATTGCTTCATATGGTTGTATCCAGAGCAAACACAATGAAAACAAATACAATATTCGAGGATCCTCATACAGCAATTTTTCCTGATTCTGCAGTGACATTTCTTCTTCTAGATTGTGGTGCTAATATAGAGGCAACAAATCATAATTTAAGTACACCTCTTCATATTGCATCCTTAAGAAGTAATTTTGTGCCAGAAGTTACAAGTACACTCTTAAATTTTGGAGCTCATATTGATAGAAGAAACAGTAGTGGCAATCAGCCTCATCGTATGCTCTCTGGAGTTAATGAATGCACTATAAATCCTCTTCAATATTTAACATTAAAATGTTTAGCTGCTCGTAAAATATTAGAATGTAAAATTCCCTACCATGGTGAAGTTCCTATAACTTTAGAAAGTTTTATTAAAATACATTAAAGTTATGAATAATTCAAATTAATGCTCAAAGACTATTTATTGAATTATTTTAGTTGTACGTATATAGTAATATTATATATTTTTTATTGCTGGGAATTAACTGGTTAATTTTTTCTTTTTTATTGTATATATATACTAAATTATAACTAAAGAATTAATTTGTTTCCCTTCAATGTTTAATATGTCTATCACTAATTTAGAAATCATTTATTTGAAAATGTTTAATTTATTTAAAAAAGAGTATAGTAAATACATTTAAATAGCAAATAGAAGTCTATATTTGCAAAGCTACAAACAATTTAAGATTATAAGCAGTTTCCATAATCTTAAATAATAATACAGTAGAAGTATTCTAGTAAATATTAAGAAAATAATTGTCATTCATAGAATTCATATTTGTCATTTTATCACATTGATCTTCCATTTTAAAAAACTGAAAATTGCTTTAATATATAGAATTAAATATTTCATTCTATTGTTTTATTTATTTGTTTTAATACAATAGGTTTTAGCAATAAAAATTTTTCAAATAATAATGTAAATCTTTTCAAAAAATTAGTTATTTAAAACCTATTATAGTTTACTTTGCATTTACATTAAATATCTATATTTTAAAATTTCTTCAAAATTGTTTATAAAATAGTCTAAACTATAAAAGTAGGTTTTTAGTACAGATATTGATTTTATTGATATCGTCACATGATCAAAAATAAATTGTTAGCATTGGCTTCTGATTCCAAGAAAGCCAAGAATATTCTATATATACTATACAATAATTTGAACAAAGATTTCACAAATTGTTAAATATTTTAAATATGTTCATAATAAATAATGGTTCATTTTTATTTATGATGATGATGATATAATTATTATTAAACAGAATAAAGAGAAATGGATTAATTAAATATTTAATTCAGTTTTCAAATAATTTCTGATTGTGAATTATAAAAATGCAGAAACTCAGAAGTCATGAATACATATGTATGTTTAACTAAAATTAGGAACAAAAATATTTCCAAGTTTTATCATCATAAAATTCAAATGCTATACTTGGTAATATAATTTATTTATTTAATCTATGAATTTCAATAATTTTAATTTTTTAATTGAAATAAAACAATTACAACTGATGTGCTCAAATATGTAATTGTGATATTTATGTATTGAAAGAATCTGATAAAAATGGTTATCATATTAATAATTAAATCATCTTAGTATAATTAAAATATACATCAAATATAAATTATTATACTGATTTATAAACTCAAGTTTATTATCCAGCATTTTCCAACTGCCATATACAATATTGTGTAGTTTCGTTTAAGGGTAAAGACTATATAATTGTTAGATGATGTCATTGCATAGTAATTGGATTAATTACTTATTACTGAATATTTTTTCCACACAAAAAATATTCAATAAGTTTGTTATATGTTTGGAATTTGTCTATTTAAATATACAATGTGTTTAAAATTTTTACTCTATGGTAGGTATTTATTATTTTTAAATAGGGACTGTTAATTTTCTTTTAAGTATTGTAAATACTTAGGTATCAAATTTAAATATTCGGTTAATTTAAGGAAATTTAGTATATTAAAAATTTATTCCCAACTGTAGATGTTTTCTCTGTATTTATTGAATTAATAAATTGTATTGTCAAAAGATGATTAATTTTCATTATTGTATTTTTGATTTCCAACTATATGGTGAAGACCATATTTAATTTTTTTTCCTTTATTGATCTATAAAAAATGAAAATTTGTTTTTAATAATAAAAATATTTAATACAGAAAAGTAAAATTTTTAAAATACTGATTTAAACAAAATTCTAATTTTAGAGAGAGATTTACCATCTGCTTTACTACTATGCATCACAAGATAACCTTACAGTATAGGTTAGGCCACTCAACTACTGGCATCATCTCAAATATCTCTTTATTCTAATATAAAAAGCAATAACAAATATGCAACTATTTAAAGTTTATTTGAAAGAAAGTGACTAAAAATTAGTTATTTCTCATCCTTAGTTTATTTAGTTTCACTATTATAGTAAATATTTTGCTTTAATATTGCAATAATTTATTAGGACAATTTATGTCTCATCTGAATTTGTATGAATATATTAAGTATATTTATGAAATTCAATTGTAACTTAAAGTGCAATAAGTTACACTGTGTTTTAATCATTGTGTCAAGATTTTTTTATAGACAAAAAATTAATAAAATTACATACAAAAAAAAATTATGTTGAGTATATATATATATATTTATTAATATTTCTTCTATGTTTTAATTTTACAGAAATAAAATAGCTGTCACTACTTCATTTTGTGAATATTGATGAACTGATTTACTGTAAATTACTCAACATGTCATTTTCTATGCAAAAACAGATTTAAACCTCTTGAAATAAAAATTTGGATCCATATTTTATAAATCCAAATATCAAAAAATAAAAATATGACTATATTCTTTAATATTTAGCAAATTCAGAGTTAATAATAATGTATAAATCATTTTAGAATTTCTTAAAAGAATTTAATATTATGCAAATTAATTTTATCATTTTTAAATTTAAAAGAAAAAACTATTATATTATACTTTAAATTTTTGATATGAATAAAAAGAGATATTCCAGAATAGGTGCTAGGTGTTCCAGTTCATATGTGACAGTCCTACTTTTGATCATTTAAACCATTGTTTACAATGTCCTGCTTTAACACTCAAATAAATTGCTTAAATATAATGTTTTGTTAAAATTTATTTTATTTCAAATAATATAAACTAAAAAACTTAACCTCTTTTAAAAATATATTTTGCCAGTCTTCTAAAAAGCTAATTTTATCATAAAACTGCTGTATGACTTAAAAATTACATTATCCTATCAAAAGCCATAAAGAAGAACTGACATAATTGATTCAACTTATCAATTTAATAAAAAGGTCAGTTTGTGCTAGAAGGCAGATTGATGTGAATGAGTATAATTAATGTTTAATATACATTAAGGTTATTAGGATATTGATTATCAAATGAGGACAATCTTTTTAAGACGAAAAATTTAAAGATGCCTTTTACTGCTTTGTTTTAGAACTATTTTGATTTGTGATATGAGAAGTTTTAAAAAGGTCCAGACTTATCCCAAATCTGAACCTTTTAAACTTCTCAAAGATCCATTCACCCCAGAATATTGGTTATCAAATGAAGATAATCTTATTCAAGCAATCATTGTAATATGAGAAGTAAAAAGATG
>WUQG02354246.1:0-18402 GCA_011317285.2 Androctonus mauritanicus | reverse complement strand
AAATCAAATATTAATTCAAATCGATTATATAGCATGTTAATAAATAACACCGACAAACTTGTAGAAATAGTAAGGGACATGTGTTTTTTCGAGTCTTAATTCTTTGAGTAAATTTATATGAGAAAAGTTACTTTGTTTTCGTAACCAGTATTTAGTCCATTTAGACTTAACTTTTTTCCCCCTATTTGCTTTAAAACTAACACTTGCGGAGTGAATTAGCATATTTTCAGACATGTTGCCTCAACTTCGATTCACGAAAAATGAGAGAAAGACTGACGATATGACGGAGCGTCTGTGTGCTTTGTACAATTCAGTCTTACCTTCCGTTTTAAAACTCTTCAGGCAAAACGGGTGACAAAACTGATCGTGTGTGGCTGCCTTAAGACTTGTAAAATTGTTAGGTTTTTTGAAAAATCTGTAGCACTACTTGAATTCACTTTATCAATAACAGCCACTAAATGTTACAAAACTAGAGACTGATAGTATTTTTTGAAGTCTGCAATAGCTCCCTAATCCATTGGTTGAATTAGAGAAGTACAGTTTGGTGGCAGGAATACAAGTTTCACATTGGATAACTTAAGAATCTTAGTTTGTGCTATACAGTTATCACAAAACAATATTATTCCTATTTTCTTTCTTCATTTGGCAATCATGCTTTTTTAGCCATTTTTCCCAGAAACTTATTCGTCCAAGCTTTTTTATTAACTTTGTAATGAACTGGCAAGTCACTTTTTAGGGCTTGAAAGAAAGAAATATATCAAGAAGCTTGAACTGCCAAGTTTTTCACATTTTTAAAACATTGTGGATTACAACTTTTGCTAAAAAATCAAGGGTTCCAACTTTTGATTCCCACCCATATTTGCTAGTGTGATTCTATTTTTTGACATTTCCATTCCAAAAGTTCCTAATCTTCAATGGTATGAATGGTGTGGTCTCATCAGGAATGGCTTTCCAGTAAACTCCTGTTTCGTCTACATTAAAAATGTTTGATGGATTGTAATTTTTGATGACAGGCATAACTTCAGCAATCCATCTGTCAACTTCAACATGATTTGCATCTTGTTTCTCGCCATGCTGAATCTTGAACTTTATGTTCTTATGCTCTTTCCATTGCTCTAACCATCCATTTGATGCTATGAAATTATCCTTATCCAAAGCTGTAGCAATCTGGAGGGCTTTTAAAAAATAGTCCACTAATGGGAAGATTCCTACTTAAGTGCCTGTTTAAACTTTTGCAATAGTGCTTTATATCTTTTGATATACGGGTCTCTTGCATTTATAATTTAGATTAAGGCGTCTTGCTAATCATTCAATATGATCTCTTTTGTCATATTGATACATGAAATTATTACTTGTCCAACATCAAATTTCTGAGCTATACACTTCTTTGCATTTCATTTTGCTCAAGCAATCTTATGACCATATTATGTTGTTTAAAAAAAAAGTTAAAAATTTTTTTTTTCTGATCATTGCTAAACATGGCAAAGTTTAAATGAGAATTAATTTTTTTTTGTAAAATTTTTAAAAAGTTTCATAATTTTGTTAACTGATAAGAAAAACTGATTATTATAGTATAACTAAAATTGATATACAATCCATACTTGCACACATTCAGACAAAGAAAGAGTTTTTAATTTTCTTGTAAACATTGTTAATACAGTAGCAAAACAGCAGAAATAAAAATAGCAAATGAATAAGTCACTGCCTGATTTTGATTCACTTAAACAATATCTTCGAAAAAAATTGATGATGACTTCGAGACAAGAATATATCTGTGCACAATATCATTGGTGGTGATGGCCTATTTGCCATTGCACAATGTAAATTTCAGTGTTAAGTATGTACTGTATAAATTTTCATTTCAATTAATAAAAGTTTGCATAGTATTGTATGTAATGTTAGTTTCATATTGGTTTACATTCTTAATTTTTTATTGCTTATGAAAGCAAAATACTGTACACTGTATACTGGAACTGTTTTTTATAACAGAAATATATTTCTTGACTTTCATTTCAATTTTCTTTCACAATCTAAAATTATACATATCCTTGCATAAACATTTTTCATTTTAAAGATCCTGATTCACTTAATTGATATCCACTTATCCAGACTCCATAAATATTAAACTCTATGAAGTCAAAATGGGACTATGAGAATTTTATTCACTTACCGGATTAGCCACTTATCTAGGATCCATTTAGAGAGATTTGACTGTACAAATAACTTCCATTTCTGAATTATGTCTAAGGCAGTAGTTCATCTGTCAATAATAATGAAGAATAAAAATTCTTTAACATTTATATGATATAAGTAATTTCTTTATTATTATAATTTACTTGATTTTAAAGATTATGTTTTCATTTCTTTAAATAAATAAAATCATTATTTAATCATAATCTGTGGATTTTAATTGGCCTTTACTTAATTTTATTGTGATCAAGTTACATTGCTGAGAATAAAAACCCCCTGATTTTAATGTTATGTCTTTGAGAAATTGATTCTTAGTTTATATGTTCATACTTTATGAGTACACTCTAGGAGCAGATTAATTCATAAAGTTGGGAATTACTAGTATTGAATTTTTGAAAATATACTATTATGGCTCAATTTGAAAAAATAAAATAAATATAATGAGGTAACATTATATGTCTGTTTCATATACAAAATATTAAAAATATTTTAAGAATAAATTCAGATAGTAGATATACAACAGATATACAACAATAGTCGAATTTTATAGTCAAATCGTTTGATATATAATATATCACTTCCTTTTTCATTATGTTCTTATTTGCTATTTGTTTTTATAATATTCCAGTTTTATGGATTGATGATTGAGATCTAAGAATATAATAATAATATATTCATAGTTTTCTTCTGATCTGTTTCTTAACCAATTCTGCCTTCAAACAATAACAACAGTTTAAAATCTATGTCTATTAGCATATGTCTACTAGCTTAAAATCTTATTTTTCCAATGAATATATGCATTTTGAGTTGAAGAGTTGAGTCCTAAATTTCCTTCATTCCTCATCAGTATATTTGATTTTACAGTTCTTAAAATTCTTTTCTGTATTAAACTTGTGCTGGTGAGATGTATCTAATTTGAAGCATCCCTATTTTCTTTTACTGTTTATTTTCTGTCTTTTGATGCAGTTTGATTGAACCTTTCAATACCTTCTTAAAAAGTAATTATGCATTGATGCATCATATGATAAATATGTTTGCCCATCCTATTAATACCACATTCAAACACTTATCGCAGTTGAGGATAATCACAAAAGATTTTCTTCAATACTTAACAGTTAATGTTTTTGGTACAGTGTTAGCTGATCAGAAACATTAGCTATTAAATATTGAATAAAATCTTTGTGATTATCCTCAACTGTGATAAGTGCTTGAATGTTGTATTAATGGTATATTTAAAGGGATAAAGCAGGTTGGTTAAAATATGAATTATGAATTGCCTAATCATTACTAAGCAACCACACAGGGGATTAATCACCGTAATCCAAATGTATAATCCGAAAAGCCCTAACTCCCCCTGGTGAATAAATTTTGAAATTAAACTGTAAATTAATAAGTATGAATTGCCTATCCTGTTTTTGCATAAAAATACTTGTGTCAATTTGATGCTATGATGGGCAGTACAAAATAAATTTTTTTAATTATTTCCGCTTACCCAATTGGTATTGAATCCAGTACTGTTAGCACTGGATTACCAGATATTCTAGTGAAAGCGGAAGTGAATTTTATCTTAAATCAATCAATGAAGAACACAATAATAAATTTGATATATCTGATATAATTATTGAAAAAAATAAGCAATAAAAGCATTGATATAAACAAATTACAATGAAGAGTTAATTGATGAATAGATTTTTTTTTTTTGCAAAAGCAAAAATTTTTTCTTTGGAATATGAAAATGTAGTATCGATTTATGCTCTTTCTGTTTTTCGTTAAATTTAAAATTTGTAAACTGAGAGATATCTACACACAAAAAATTAAAATTATTGACAATACGTATTTAATATTAAAAAATAAATAAATTGCATACATACATATATTCAAATGTTCTATTATTTATTGAAAAAGGAAACAAAAAATATTTTTATTTGCACCAAGAAATTATTGCAATGTTTGTAATTTTAATTTGATTTCAATTTTGATTGCTAATTATCTAAGATACAATAAATTTAAAAATGAATCTTGAAATTTAAAAATTTTTCAGATAGTACAACTAAAATAAAACTTCAGTAATTAAACATCACTTCTGGGTTAGTCATTAACCTTAATTAATTAATACAAGATAATCAAGAGTCTACTGTAATTTACTTATCCAGATTCAATCTTGTACTTCTGAAAATTTCCTTTGTGAATGGGAATAGATCTGTTATGTCCATCCCTTATTGTAAAGTCTTATTACATCTATCACATATGTGGAACTTCCATTTTCTGGGATGGACTTTATTACGTAGTAATCAGCTAATGATTTGAAAGTTGTATTAAAAATATAATTGCTTACTTTTGTTTTTCCTAATGTTTCTTGATTTTTAACTATAAAAATGTCAACAGACATGACATGAACATTTTTCATATTTTAGAAAACAAGCAGTGTTTATTTAACATTACTACAATGTATTACTTTTTTAAAATATGTTGAGTATTCTGAATTTTAATAGTTGGGAAACCTAAGCTCTGTTTATGTTGCATCTATAGAAAATCATGTTCAGAGTTATAATTGATATGAATTATGACCAAAATTTTTAAACTTGTTCTTGTCATAAGTCAGGGACCTCTATAATTTGAATCTATTATAACTCAAAATATAATTTCCTATGGGCATAGTATTATAAATGGGAGTTAGGTTATCAAATCATTAAAATTTAGAATATTTAACAAATTTAAAAAAAAATATTATATAGTAATATTGAATAAGTGCTATTTGTTATTTATAACAAGAAAACCTATATCTTATCTCTGTTAAAAATAAATGGAATATTGAATAAGTGCTATTTGTTATTTATAACAAGAAAACCTATATCTTATCTCTGTTAAAAATAAATGGAATATATAATATAATTACATTTGCATATTTCTTTTTGCTAAAGTTATCAGCATCTTCTAATTAATATTAAATAGATTATTATAATTTAATTAAGAGTGGTACCATCTATGAATTAATAATTAAACCATAATTTTTAATCAATATTTATGAATAAAAATTTATCATGGCCTAGGATCAAATTGGGGATATCAGGATAATGCCCCAATGTTCTAATCTATAGGCCATCTGGTATTTTTATGTTATCTGGTAAGTTATCTTTTCAGAGGTATGCATAGACATCAGATTATACCAATAGAAATATTCTTGATAGGTTAATCATTATGACTCGAGCTATAATTGTGCTATTCAGATAATATCTGACTGCAGTAGTCATATATAACTACATAATAAATGTCATCTCAGGTGTATTATTAATCCAATTATAATTTTGTAACAAAAAATTATGGAAATATGGTTGGCCCTTCATATTCACAGGAGTGCAGGGTCCTCACAAAAGTGGAAAAATCACAAATATCTCTAGGCCTCTGAAATTATAACTCTTAATACTGTTGACCATATTTAACATACAAAAAAGTAAAATAAATTAGTGATATATATATTTTATGCATTTATGACTTATTAAACTTTTTTTTAGTTTTCTTTACATTCAGCATTAGCTGTAATTTTCCACAGTAGTTCTCAAATCTCCAAAAACTTCCATTTAATTATTGATGATAAACTTGTAAATAATCAAATTCACAGAAGTTAAGTCCATTAATATGAAGGCTGATTGTAGTTCTTTTTACAATATTCAGATTTTTGTATGCTTAAAATTCATAAAAATAAATTCTCAATATAATACACAAACAAAGCACATTAAGCAAAGTAATAAAACCTTAATCTGGTATAACGTTTTCAGACATTACATCTTGTCCCTCGTCAGTACCGGCAGTTACAAACATTCGAAGATTCGAATACAATTATAGAATTTTTAAAAAGAATTGCTATAGAATAGAGACAAATTTTTAAATTGAACATTTGTAAAATAGACATGCGCATAACATAAAACATTGAACAAATTACAGACACATCACGGGTACCTAAAAATACATATTGTTCATTTGCTGCAACATCGTCATAACTCAAAAAAACTCATTTTTTCAGGAGATGCATTTGAAGTTTTAAAACTTGTATTACTTTTTGAAAACTGTAACACAAAATATGGTCACAACTCGAGATATGTCACTGTTTTACAGAACTTAACACAGTTGAGTAACATAATAGCCAACTCACAACTGAGATAATACAGTATTGCAAATAACACACTGGATGAATTGAAGTTTCACCAAAACGACACTAACGGCATTTCGTGGGAAATCTTGAAAGCTCAGAAATGACACTCTACTACTTAAAAGATTACATCATTGCAATTGTCTCTGTGGGATTGACTCAAAAATCATCATTTTCGAGTTATGACGTTGTTGCAGCAAATGAGCGATATATATACATATAAACCTTGAGAGTCGGTATAGACATTTACATAGCATATACACAGAAAGACCTATAGTACCGTATTACAAAGTCGTGAAATAGTTCCTGGTACCTGTCAGGTGGCTCAGGCTATATGGAGTCCTTCATGGTATAGGTAAGCTGAGTCTATCAAAAATGTGTTCTAGAAATCTGGTGCTGGAGAACACTATTGGTTGCGGGAAATTACAGTATACTATAACAGGGAACTCCTACTTTTATATAGGGAATTGTATGGACAAAGTCTATAAACAGGAGAGTTACATGTGTTTGTTAGCACACCATGCCCAAGCCGACAGGAGGTCCACTGGTTAGTTATCAGTGATAACTGGTATAGAATATTTTCTTTTCTCTATTTCCATAGTTTCTGCAATGTTGAGGCTAAAACCTTCTCTTACAGGCTTAACAATTTTAGCTTGGTTCCAGTTTATGATGACATTTTGCTCGTAACTCTTCCTTGCAAGGGCTGTATTAACTCTTCCTTTAGCAATGTCCGTCCTGTGTTCCTCTAATCTCTTTTTCAAATTTCTTCTTGTGCTACTTATATAGCATTGGTTACAGTTTTTGTCAATGTTATTCAGGGGGACAGTATATATCCCCGCTTTTCTATCCTCTGTATTATACCGATAAAGCAGAGTGTATTTAGTTAGTTATAAATTCTCAAATTAATAATTATAAAAAAAATAAATATTTAAATAAATTCTTAATCCTTTTCATTTAGGCTTAACTTGAGAAATAAATTCTTAATGTGTAATAATTTTTTCTATCTGGAAGGTTAAAGGTAATTCCAGAGATTACAGCAAGAGATTTTAATGAGTTAAAAAAATTACATTGAATATTTTGATGGTTATGTAATGATTGCTAACATTGCTATTAATAATAATAATATTGGTACTAAAGTTATCGCATGCTATAATTACTACTCAACTATGCGAAAAATATAAGATTACTGCTCTAAACTTTGATTTTTTCAAATTCACTATAAACTCTCAGCACTATTGAGCAATACCAAAGTGAACCAAAGTGATTGTGGCTAGGCAGACTGCAAAGCCCAAGGAGGGAAGCTCAAAGACATGTAGCTATGCAGTCAACAACCACAAGGGGGCAAGCAAGCATCCCAGTATGAGCAGATGTGAGCACAAAACAATTGAGTTCTTCTCCCCCAGGGACAAAGATTAGGAACAAGAAAAGACAAACCAATCCAACTCATAGAGTTCCATAAACTGTAGAACCCAAGTGATTGTGGCTGAGCAGACTGCCAAGCCCAAAGGAAAAATCCGAAGAGGGAGTAGTTTGTTGGCCAAAAAACAAATACAAAAGTGACAAACCAAAAGAAGTCAAAGCCAAAAAGAGCCTTAGGATCCAAGCAACAAAATAAAAGAACAGCAACCCACAGAGGGAGAAACAACCAACAGAATACAAACAGAAAAGCAGACAGGTAAATAACAAGAAAGAAAAGGAAAAGCCAATTGCTAACAAAACAAGTAAATGGGTAAGAAATTAAAAAAAAAGTTTTGCTCATAAATTGAGTTGTTCGTAATTGAGCTATTACTGTTATTTTGCCTCCAAAAGTACTGAAATTACTTTATATACTATATTTTATACTATATTTCAAAATTGGACCAATTAGAAGTTATATATTTCATAGATTTGAATGAAAAGTTCTGAATATAAATTAAGGAATTTTAGTTAATTGCTATCATTTTAAATTACCATTGTAATATGTTAAATAACTATATAATTTTACATTGTATTGGTTGCTAAAGTATTCTGCTATCATATTGCTTAAAATTATTGAAGAGTTTTGTGAAATTTGAAATTGAAATTTCGTGTTCATAACTAGAAGAGCTTATATATATACATATATATATATATAGATATAGATTAAGATAGTATCATGACTTTGTTAAAATGGATATTATGTATTTTAAATTGAAGAATTTTTATTATTTAATATTTATTTATATATTATTATTAGTAAATTTGCCTGCCAGAAATGTTGATCTAAATAAAAAAGCCATTTATTAATGAAATTGATGATGTATTATATTATGAGGCTTTTGAACTTATTGACAAAAATATATATCACCATTTATTGAGAAATTGTATTTAAAAAACGTAAAATTTTCAACTTATAGATTTGTTTATAGCAATATTAATGAATTAATGCAAAATATCATCAGATAATACTCTAATATGATAAATCTGCAATTTTATATTTGGAAAATATTTTAAGATTTCTGTCATCTTACAAGATTTTAAAATAATTTAAAACAAATAAAAGGGATAGTGACTGCTCAGAGAATTAGTTGCTAGAAAAAATGAAGAATAAAATAAGAAAATATAAGTAAAAGAAAAGATTAAAACAGGACAGTCCAATCTGCAGTCCAACATAGAATTGTAAACTTCCCTAAAACATTGAAATTTTTATGTATTTATTTATTTTTTTTTGTAACATCATCAAATATTCCAGTAATAAAGAAAACGAAATTTGTTTCATCTTAGTATTAAAAATATGTAAAAAAATAATAATGTTTTATTATTTAAATAGCTCTCTACATTTCCTATTTTCATTTTCTAAAATAATTTTACTTCAATGATTAAAATTTCTTGACCTGCTCAATGATTCAAAAAAATTTTTTGAAAGAAAAGAAGTCAAAGATTATTATAGTATGACATTTTTGCTTATTTGTCATGATAGACAGAGGCATAACTAGGATTTTAGCGCCCATGGCAAATATATAGCTTGGCGCCCTTGGACTGTTCTTAAGGCGAATTTACAATATCCCTTAAGAGATTCTGGCGCTCTTGGACTGTTGCGCCCTTGGCAACTGCCCAAATGCCAATGCCTAGTTACGCTTCAGATGATAGATATTGAATATTGTACATTATTTATTAACTTTTTTGCTTAATAACTATCGTTAGAATTAATATATTTTGTGTGTGGCCTGAGACAATTTTTTTTTCTTCAAATGTGGCCTAAGGAATCCAAAAGGTTGGACACCCCTAGATTAAAAGAATCCTATTAACAGATAGGATACTAGAATGAAAAAAGAAGCATTTAATCATTTATTACAATATGTAGGTTAGATGATGAGTGAATTTTAACAGTTATCTACACAGGTGTACTTCAAAATAGCTTAAAGATTACATATTAATTAAAGAAATGTATATTTAAAATATCTCAGTGATACTAAATCATTACATTTTCAATCAGTAAATGGTGCTATGTAAAATAAAAAACAATATATATTCAAATTCTATTTAATATAGTTTTTTTGCTTATTGTGTGTGCGTGCATGCGTGTGCAATAGTATGTGCCATATATATACAGAGTGAAAAAAACTTAGTTGTAAAATTAATGTACTGATAGAGGGCATCGAAATAAGTTGAAAATGTCTAATGAACATATGAACTAAATCGCACTGTTTTTGAGTTATGACCCTGGAGCCAATCATCATCGAATACACAATGTGTTGCATTGCCACAACTCATCATGTTGCATCACTGGCCTTCTTATTACTTTGTATTACAAAGTTTGCTCTCTGCAGCTTCTATGTGGAGTACCGCTTTTTCAGTTGAGTTAGGCTGGATAGTAAAGATGCTAATGCACTCAATTTCTAATTTAATAATCTGGGTTTGAATTCTGGTTATAATAAGTATTGCAATGCTGTTTATTTTTATTCTCATTCTCTCTCTGAGTTTATCACTTTCATTGCGTTTTATTTCTTGCGACTAATAGCGGCAGAAGTGTCAGTAATAAAAGAACTACTACAGTAACAACAACAATAATAAAAATAATAATTAAGTGAATCAATTAATTAAACAGCACATAAAAAGAAAAAAAAATCATATACGCATTTTCTTTTTAAAAATGGCCAATCACAATGATAGTTCTTATTTCATTTGATAATAATGAAATAAAAGAGAAAGTCCAGTATAGATGAAACCTTTAATTCTCATTACAAATTTTACAAGAAATTAAACTAACTTTGTTGGCTCAGTTTTTCAAATTCTTTTTCGAAAGACAATTAACTTTTAGTACAGTTTTTGTAGGTCAATTAGGATATAACAGTAGTAAAAAGGTGAGTGACGCAACGTGTCATGATGTTTTGTGTACTCAGTGGTAATTGGTTAGCTTTAAAGGATCGTAATTTGAAACAGAATGATTTAGACCAGCGTTTCTCAACCGCTGGTCCGGCGGACCGGCACCGGTCCGCGGAGAAATTTGGCCGGTCTGCGAAGAACTTAGCTTTATATTTAAATATTACTTATTTACTTATTTTTATATTTAAATATTATTGTAAGTAATCGATAATAAAAATGTTACAATTAACTTATATAGTAGTTCTTTAATACCTAGTAAAATTTGTTTGTTAAAAAATCACCGGTCCGCGAAATTTTTTCACAAATTTTACCAGTCCGCAGGCCAAAAAAGGTTGAGAAACACTGATTTAGACCATATGTTTGTTAGACATTTTTGACTTGTTTTGATGCCCTCTATCAGTACACAGAATTTTATGACGAAGTTTTTCTGTGTATATATATATATTATTTTTCTTGTTATAAATTTTTATTATATAAATTTAAAAAATAACATATAAATATTAGTTCATAAATAGTTAATAGCTTTAATAAGATCAAGTTAATAATCAGCTTTTTAAAATTATAGAGAAGGCAGTATGTAAATTGTAGAATACAATCTAAAATAAAAAGTTTCAAAAGAATCAATTCCATTTAATAAATTCAAAATTGAGTATTTTGAAAACTTTTTGAATTTTTTAAAATATTAATGGTTCTCAAGCTTATTTTCATTTAGGAATTGATTATTAACCAGTCATGATAATACAATTCCTGGTAGAGTACAATTCTTAAACATAAAGAAAAATGAATATTAAATTTGCTGTTCTACAAAAACAATGAATTCTTAAGCTTAATGTAGCAGTGAGTAGCTATAGTGTCAATAGTTTTGTAAAGAGAAAGAAATTATGGATATACAGTATTTCATCTATTGAATTGTGCGAAGGTAAGTTTACGAATAGTATATATTATATAGTTTAGGAATAGAATATTATTATTATTATTATTATTATTATTTTTTTTTTTCAAATTTTTATTAAATTTGCTTATTATGCTAATATTAATACTGATTTATATCATTTTATATATAATATACTTGTACAGGTATCCCTCAGTTTATGAATTTTCAGCTAACGAATTTTCAATTTAGCAGATTGAATATATACATACTATTTTTTCAATTTACTAAGAAACTATTTCATCATCAATCAATTATTCATTATAATTTGTTTAAATCAATGATTGCATTTTGTTCTATATAATAATTCATATTTCCATATATTTTTCTTGCATAGCAGTTTCTCAAATTGTTTAGATAAAAAAAATTCATTATTTGAATGTTTATTACCAATTCAATGATATGAATAATTGATTGTTTTTGTGATTTTCTTTAGCATTCTCTCCATTGGTTATATCAGATATACAGATGTTCCTTGATTTATGAACATCTGTATTTGAGAATGTGCCGTTTCACTTTTAAATTTCAGAAAATCAAAAAAAATCTTCAAAAATTTTAACCATTATGATAGCAAAATGCTCTCATAATAGTTAAATGCAACAAATATGTAAAATTACATAGTTGCTTAGCATATTATGGCAATAATTCATGATGGCAGAGATCATAAAAACTTTTGCTTCATATTTCACAAGTAGACTAATTTTTATTTAGTCCATTTGTGAAATATATTATAAAATACAGTGTACAGAGTGATTTCAGTACTTTTGAAAACCACATGACAATAGCATCAATACCAACAGTATTATGAAAAAACTTAATTACATACAAATTATATTTTTATCTCAAAGAACACTTATATTTTAATATCAGATTTACAGTATATTCATCATAACCAAATTAAGGCTCATGAATCATTTATAGATCTTTGATACCTTTAAATGCAGTTCTTTACCATAAACAATCAATTTAATTTAGGTATTTAAGTTAAAAATAATATGTTTTTAATTTGTTCATGTATTGTAAAAAATCACATGCATCTTTATCAAGAAAATGTATGAGAAATATATAATAAACAATTTTTAGAAATTTAGAAATTGTTGATTAAGATTATTCCAAAAAACTGATTATGATTCTCAGATATCTAAGATTCTTGTGTATGCAGCTTGTAGTGATACAAACTTGCCGATTCCTGGTATATATCATTGACTTCAAGACAGAGGATTCAGTATCAAATCTGGATTTGGCAAATGCAGATACTTTGAGTATTTTCTGCATTTTTCAAAACTTCCTCAAGTATATAGAACCATTTAACTTTGTAGTGATTGCATTTTATTTTAGATATGCAAATCTCTAATATATTTTTAGCCAAACTTCAAGGGAATTACTCCAATTGAACCTAATACTGCCAAATTAATCCCTTGATATATTATAACAGAAATTTAATAATTTGAAAGAATTTAAACTAATTTTAGTGCCATCTCGTAATTACTAAATATAATAATGATTAAATCAAAGAGTGGTCGCATCTATGAATTAATGAGTAAACACTATAATTTAATAATTGATTTATCTGAAGAAAAAATATGCTGGGATTTAACTGGGGACTTTGGATTATTGTCTCAATGTCATAACCAGACCACTGAGACTGTGAAGCAGATTGTTCTTCAGGTAATGATATTAATTTAGAATTTTTTTCTTTTTTTAATCATAAACATTGAACTCCATTGATAGATGTATTTCTGACTAGACTTTTCAGTCATGCATCTTCAATTATGCTAGCTTTTTTTCTTCAGATAAATTAATTATTAATTTATAGTTCAATCATTAATTTGTAGATGGCACCACTCTGATTTAATCATTATTATATTTAATAATTACGAGATGATGTTAAAATTAGTTTAAATTATTTCAATTTATTAAATTTCTGTTATATCAAAGAATTAATTTGGCAGTATTAGATTCAATATTTTTATCTGTATATAAATTTGAAAAATGACTATTTTAGTGTTCTCTTGGAATATATAAAAATTTAGCCAAATATAATCCTTTAAATAAGTGAATTATTTTATATCTATTAATTTTGTTAATAAACTAATTACCATAATAAAGTCCATGCTTAATATATTTTTAACTTTTATGTGGTTTAATTTTTTTCTGATTGGCATTTGGTTTTGGTGGTGCTGTCACTCCACAATTTTATTAAAAAATTTTTGCTGTTTTTTAATCTACATATTCTGATTGAATTATATTGTTTTTTCTAACAATTCTCTATTCTATAATGCAAAAAATACTAATTTTTTACATTATGTTAGTGATTTGTAATAAATTATTATATAATTTCATGCCTCTCTTCCAAAATTATGTAAACAAACAAAAGGAATGAAATTCAGACAGCCATAAATCTTTTCTTGATATCAAAACAAATTCAGTTCCTATGCCATTTGTAAACAGAAGGTGGTTTTTATGAACTGCTGAAGTTCAAGATCATTTGGAGATGTTGCATCAGTGAGAGGACCATGTGAGCAAAGGCAATAAAACATGACCTCCAAAAGCATTCTTAAACTTTGATGTTTATTAAATTGTTTATTAAATTTAACTTCATATTCTATTATCATCACATTCTCTGATATATTTTTATGTATATTTTTATCGGATTTATAATATGCAAATTATGATGATAAACTGATTCAAAAATTCTATTTGTCATTATATTTAGTAGTAATGAAGTAATTTGTGATATTTCTTAAAGAGAAAGGCTGAGTGTATATTAACCATTATATTTTGTGATACTGGGATTGGAACTAAACAATCATTTCTTCAAGTATTGTTTATTATATTTTCTAATATTTATTTTGTAATTATATAATTAAACATTAAATAATTTCTATTAGAAATTTTATGAAATCTATAACAAATTTATTAGTATAAATAAAAGAATGAGATAGCTGCATGCAGGAATATGTTAAATCATGATTCAAAATTTAATAAACAACTTAAATAAAAACCTGGAGTTAGATAAATAATATATTAAATTATATAAAAGTAAGGAAATTATATTTATTCAGAAAAACTTTTACCTAATCACAAACTTAGTTTATTTACACACATCAAAACATTGCATGAAACAAATGAGACACACTGCAAAACTGTGATCTATTTTTAGAAATTATTAATTATGAACACCTACACCGTTTTGTAATGTGAGTGATTTCATGCAAACTGCCAGCCAGTGGGTATTTTATTATCTTTTGATTCAGATGCATTGCAAAATGTATAATGAATACAACAGGAACGACTTAGCAATTTAGGAAAATTCTAATTTTTCCAAATTTTTCGAAAAAAGATCAATTTTCAATTTTACTGCCAAGTTTGATAAAATGTGAAATCTCAGTTAACTGAAACTAATTATGGGTTAAATTAACATACAGAATTAAAAAAAATCAATAATAACTTTACAAAAAATTGGATTTGTTTGCAAATGATTTATCAGAATAAATGATTTTATGAACTACAATAAATTTAAGACAAAATTTGATGAAAATCTTATAATTTTAACTAATAAATAAAACCACTATTATCGCTATATTAGATTTAAATTCAAAAATAATTTTGTACTTATTGGTTTTGAAATTTAACATTAAAAAGCCAGAAATAAGTTAAATAAATAATAACTGTCTATAGTGTACATTGATAATAATTATCTGTTTAGTAATTATAATTATAATATTATAGCATAAATATATTATCTTTATATTAATGCTTTTGGAATGCTTTAATATCAATAAATAAAATGGCAGTGAATTTATGGTATCCAAGAACTGATTAGAAATTTTTACAATAATTTAGATTTTAATGAGAAATGAATTCCTCATTTATGAATTCTCATTTAATGAACAGTTTTTAAGATCCCATTTATTTTCATAAATTGAGGGGTGCATGTAATTGAATTTATTTGATTATAATAAATATATATTTATTTTCAAAATAAATAATTGCATTAAATCCTAACTATAGATTATTTTTCTTTAATGACATGTTAGGTATGAATACATCATTACATCGATGATAACTTCTGCGATTATTTCTAAATGGCTTAAATGCACATTAACAGTCTTCATCAAACATGCATAACACTATATATGGAAAAGAAAAATGTTGGTGAATGAGGACAAAATGTTTTATGCATACAGAAGAGAAAAAAACTGCTTGTAATTGAAGAATTTTGCAAACTATTTCACAAATTGGAAAGTTGAATGAATTGCAGTTATTCGGTTTGATTAGATCAAACAGTTATCATTACTACATCCAAACATAAAATCATATACTAATTAAATCTGATTGAGAAACATGAATTATATTTAAAAATGTTTATTGATGATGAAGTTATTAATATTGCTTATAAAATTTTAACATTTATTTAAACTATAACTAGTTAAAGTTTTCAATCATACTTTATTTTAAAGAATTATAAGTGCCTCATGTTGAGGTAACAAAAAAAAGTTTGTTAAGTGAATAAATTCAAATGATACAGTAGTTGTCATATGCTCCTAACTTAAAAATAATTTTTTATTACATTTTATTTTTTAAAATAATTTAAGTTTTTTATGTAAATACTTTTGAAGAAAGTTTTAATTCAATTAATTAAGAAACGAAAGATGACAAATCATTGATGGCACAGCTTGATTCTTTTATATTTGTGTGTTTAGACAATATGGAAGTATATATCAATTTACTTGGCAATTTTTAATATGAAGGAAGTGACTTTTATTTCAACGCTAATCAATGCCAGTGAGAATCTTTAATAAAAATAAAAATTATGTATCAAGAAAATGTGTTTTTCGAATTATATTCATTATGAAATTTCTTTAGATACCAATTAATGAATACCTAAGTAAATTTATAAAAATTTAATATAAATAAAATTATTTAATACTTATAATTTGTCTAATGAGTTACATTTTTTAGAATAAATAATTTTAAATAAGTTACAAAGCTAAAGATACAAATGTATTTAAATTTGTAATAAATTGATTATATTAGAGAATCTTTTAGTAATAAGTTTGATTAAGATCAAATTTGCATCATTTTTCTTACAGTATTAATTATGCAAAATATTCAATAAATTTTATTTAGTGAGAAAATGCAAATTTTAAAAGTTTAAAGTATTGTAAAGAACTTTTAGTATCAGTAACAATATATATTTTTATAGGTTTAAAACTTTTAAATAATATTATAGAAATTCTTATTAAAATGAAATAATTTTAAGATAAATAAAAAATTTTAATATATAAATAAATAGTGGCTTTAAAAAAGATGTCAAATTTTAATTTTATTGCTAAAATTGTAGACATACTGTCACTTTAGTTAGATAGAGACAAAACAATCCAATACTAAACAGAAAAACACTAACAATTAGATTAAAATAGCACACTCAGCAGTAGCTTTAACTGTTCAACACATCTTTATTATGACAAACATTTTCGGTATTAATTATACCCTCCTCAGGTTTACAAGAATAGTTTTAAAGAAATAAAAAAATAAAGAAAAGAATAGTTTTGGTTTCTTTAAAACTATTCTTGTAAACCCGAGGAAAAAGAAAAAAACACACTCAAATCTATTTTTCCACTTAAGTAAATCTGCATTATTTTAAATGAGGGACTAGTGTTTATCTTCAGATTCCCTCATTTTTTGTTTAAATCGCAGTGAAAATGAAACAATAAATAAAAGAAAAAGAAAGAAGAAAAAAAAGAAAAAAACTATTCTTGTAAACCCGAAGAGGATATGTTAATACCGAAAATATTTGTCGTAATAAAGATGTGTTGAATAGTTAAAGCTACTGTTTAGTGTACTATTTTAATCTAATTGCTAATATTACAAGCGAGAAAAAGGCACTTTCAAGTTTAATACAGAAAAACACTTTTTAATTTTACTGAAAAGACGATTTTGCAAATAATAAATATAACACTTTGCACATTTTTTGAAAACAAAATAATAGTTGAATTCTAAACTGACTTGAATGCAATTATTTTATATGTATTGAAAAATGAAAAAAATTATCTTTTTTAACATTTGCTATATGCTATGATTAATAAAAATAAATTGTACAATACTTTTTTATTGTAAAATTATCATTACAAGTAATCATTGAATTTATGATGCCAGCAGTTTACAACCACTCTTACAGTTGTGAAATAATTGATAAATTTTGCACAATTCACAAATGTAAAGATCATGAACAATGTCCTGATATACTACCATCATCCTTTTTGTGTCTGTTTTATGTAATTTTATGTTTGTAAAGTTTATTACATTAATTTATAGTCATACTAAATAGTGGCAGTTGGAAATCTAAAAGTTTAGGTTCCTATTAATTATTATTATTTTTAAATAAATACTTCTTAATAAAAATTAATCACAACAAATTAACTAATTAATTAACTCTCAAATAAATTCCCATTCTTCTTTCCTCCAGTTGCTCATTTACATTAACTTCCCGTTGGCTCACCCCAGCGGCACTCAGACACAGGTAACCGTAAGAATCCTCCTCTTGACAATTTATTACTAAATTAAAAACAGTAACTTTTTCCACAATCTTCACAAAGCATTTAATGTTATGGTCCCAAATCATCCATATTAAACTTCTCTTATAGTAATCAGAATTCAGCTATTATTATCGGAATCGATACGTCGCTTTTATAAAGTATTGTATTTAAAACTAAAAAATATTGCAGATAATACTAAAATATTGGTTAAATCTATTAAATTAACAATTTTATTTGTTTATTTATTG
>WUQG02354245.1:0-46279 GCA_011317285.2 Androctonus mauritanicus | reverse complement strand
ACAAAGAAAAATCTGACGTCATGACAAAATAAAGAGCATTGTGACTGGACCTACGTAGGAAGAAATAGGCGTGTATAAGAGTAGGAGCGAAAAAAATGATAAAGAAACACGGGAGCGAGGTTTTTGGCAGTAAACCTCAGTGATTTACGTGTGAAACTATGTTATCTCCAGGTGTGTGTGAACAAACAGTTTTAACGACACCATCTCTGCAGAACCATCTATCAATACTGATGGATGGTTCCACTGATAAGCACCAGCCTTGACCAATTATTAGGAATATTCGATCCGGTACAGGTCATTTTGGGATATCCACCCCGAGAAGCTTTAGGGTGTTCGAATCTTTCATTAATTCTGACAAAAGATTGGTTCTATATGGATGGTGTTTGGAGAATATCGAAACTATATTTACAACAGAATCCGTACTTACTTTGGCATCGACCGAAATACGCTACTGCCAACTGTTTGTCTTTCCTGCATTGTCGTTTTAGAAGGCGACAAACGTGTCGATACGTTCGACCATCCGTTCCACAAACTTCACCAATTTCCCACTTTCGTTTCGTACATTTTGGTGCACAAATACATTTTGGTTTCCTGTTTTTAATAACGCATTTCATGTCTTTGCCACATTCTACACCTTCGCAAGAATCTGAAAAAAAAAATTAAATAATAATTCCACAAATTATTTATATAAATACTAAATAAATAATAATTACAGAAAAAAAAACCAATAAAATTTAACACAAACTTCTATAAATACAGATGAAAATATACTTTATCTGTATTATAAAAATAGGTTTTCCATTTTTACCACATGTGAAGCAAGTGTCAGTTCTATTTTGGTTTCCTAACCTGTAACATAAACCAAAATTTCACTTCGAAATAAATGTTTCTGAATTCCCACTCCAGTAAATCTTCGAGATAAGACAACATTTAAGGAAAACAAATAGCCACTTTCACCCATAGTGCATTTACATTTGTAGATCTACCGCATGTACGACTTGGACATTCGTTCCAGAACGTTGAATGTTTCTCAAATTAATAACGAAACCTAAAGGAATAAAACGAAGTTTTACAATATCCTAGTTGTTTATATCATGTCACTATAAATGGAGTTATAGCTTTCTCGAATAAATAGTGCGTAACGAAAGTTTTGATTACATCCTGGACACTTCCTGAATAAATCTGCTTTGGCTAATGTATAGGGGGATTCTCATAATCGCGAACAGACGGAAGTATCTTTTAAGTAAAAAGTTATTTCGAAGTATTCACAATTGGGTGAATAAGCTAATTCCTAGTGGGATACTCCCCATCTTCGACTCTGAATGAACTAACAAAGGAGACAGGATCTTGCCATGGCCACAAATACCCAAAGGAAACAAAAATTTTCTCGGTAACGGTCAAAACTTTAACAATAGTAATGTACGAGTCTGCAGGTGATCTTCTTGCCAATAAAAATTAAGATATACCTTTCTAGAAACTTCTCCCTTAAGAGGAACTAGACAATGAAACACAGTGGCACACCTTCCTTACAAAGGAATAGAGACTCATTGTCCGCAATAATGAGTTCGTTCCATTGCAAATGCAAAAGTGTCAAGACCTTTTTCGCTTTGCACTTTTAAGACAGATGCAATTTTTTCGATTTTTAAACGTGAAGGTTAAAATTAGCAAAAAATTAGCGAAAGAGATTTATGATAGTTCGCAGTTTCATTTCTCGACGTATTTTGGGAGTCATAAATCACCTTTTTTTTACTTTGGCCCAAGGCTATAACAACTAAAAAACTTGAAAGGGAGTGCCAGAAAAATGATACCCAGACGAACAGTAATCATTGTAAATGCATTTTAAGACACTATTACTGCGTAGGTCTGTGATGAAGAGACTTATAAGGGAAAAATCTTCCAATGCATCTTTTAGTGCCGAAACAAACAGGTAGAAAGGAAGTTTTATTCCCTCCCCGTTTCTTTTCCGGTTGTATCATTTTATATGGGTTAAGATTTACTCCAATATTTCTAAATTGAAAACAAAATAGGAACGAATAAAAATATTTTCTAAATTTTCGTAATTTACATCTATAAACATAACAGGAATAAATAAAAATATAATTTATGTAGGACAAATAAAATGAGGACAGAGAAAATATTATGATTTCCATTTTCCTCGGCAATTTTTTTTTTTTTTGCAAATGTAAAATTTGAATATTGTATATAATTTTAAATCTGTAAATTAAAATCAAATATTTATGGGGAAAAAAAACAGTTATTCATCTATTGAACATAATTAAAAAAGAATCTTTGTATTCCTTTATATTAAATTAATCCATTTATTTATAATATAATTAGTAAAAATTTTATTAAACTGATCATCAGATTCATATACAAGTTACTCATAAAACTGGAAAAATTTGTTCGTGTTTATTCGAATGAAAATATAGGAAAACCTATATTCATTTAATCAAAATAAATATTGTTTCTATTATTTATTTGAACATTCTCTCAAATAAATATACAAAGTAATGTTTTTTAAAAAAGAATTTTTTGGGTCAGTTTAGAAATTTGAGCTTCGAAGTCAGCAAGATAACCGGGTCAAATGTTTTTATTAAATCATATGTTATTATGTTGAATGAAGACAATTATATTCATAGTTTGTCAGCATACCTTTACAAGGTTCACACCTAACACCTCCGCCGAACATCCTCCAGAAAAATAAGTCGCCAGAAACTAAATCTTCTTCACTCCATGCCGTCGTTGCACTTCCATCCGAACAGCATTCATTCCTCGAAACGTGCGTTTTTAAAATTTCAGTGCATCGTCCATTTTTATCTACAAAACTCCAACAATGGCCCCCTGTATATAAAATAAATGGATCATTATTATTTTTTAATTTATAACAATAAAATTACCAATTTCAAACCTGTATATATATTGATAACATGAATTTTATTTATTTATCTTTAATATAATCGATGTATTAGCTTTATAGAACAGAAATGAAACAGGAAGAATTAAAATAAAGGTATATATAAATTGAGATTGCTATTATTAGGGAGGTTGCAAAGTTCGATTCGACAAGCCATAGACAAAATCTTATATAAATAGAATACAGGGAAGACTTGGCATAATTCGAACTGGTCCTAGGTATTCTGCTGATTTCAAGGACTGGATATTTTGGGATTTATTTTCGACAACGACGCCATCGTCCAACTGCCGGCATTCTGTCTGTTCCTTGCCACAGATAGTAAAGCACCTGGTGCTCCTACCTTGACAATGACCTTGACAACACCATCAAAACCACCTTCCGTTTATAGTCTGAAGGAGAGGTTCTCGTTTGCACTTTTTTCTATTTTTTCCTCGTTATTTATCTTTTTTTCTTCCACGAATCGGGTTTCGTATCTCAAATCTGTGCAGAAGTTTAAAATAAATAAATAAATAAATATATATTTTACTTTAGAACAAGATAATTTTATTGATTTATGTTAGGTATTCAATACCATATAAGCTTATCGGACGGTGAGTATATTGACTTTTAAATTTATAATAGTGCCCGGGGTGATTTAGTATACTGTATATCCATGGGTGGAGTCTAAGAAAAGAATTTTTATTGTCTAGAAGTTCAATTTCCTATTTTATGAGTCTAGCTTAATTTATCGTCTTTATTTAATTAATATTTAAAAAGAAAACAAACTATAGATATCAATCGTAGATTCGGGTCAGGAGGTAATGACTTTATATACATATTTTTATTGGTTTTAATTTTGCTAACGATCGATTCAATTAATAGGTAATAAAACTATTATAAATTTTCATCAATTGGATATTCTGGTCAAGTAATTATCATCTAATCTGTTACGATACATATTTTGCATTCCGTTCTGCAGAAGTCGCCATTAGAATGCTTTGCGGGATGCCACTGCTCACAGAAATACAGATAAACCTCACACAGTGATTTATACGTCGTTTGAGAAATCAACTTGGACTTAACCAACTGACTACAAATTGGCTGATTTGCTATTTCCTCGTGTTAAATGATAAGAGAAGATCACCGACCTCATTAATATGTATCCTTAACTCAAAGGAATTTATCTAATTTTAGAGAAAACTCACATCTATAGAATCTTCATTTTTTTTTCTTTTTGCCAATTTGCAATAAACATTTCTCTCTCTCTCTTTTAACTTACGTTTTTATATACACCTGCCGCAGAGTTACTTGACGCGTGTTTACTGGCGAGAAAGCGTATGGTTATTGGCGACTATTTATTATTTGTAGAACGACTTTAAGTCATCGTGGATCTATTCGACCTACATTTTTACTGCGATCCGACGTAAGAAGAAGGGAAAAAAACTGCAGGAGACAAGACTAACAGTGAAATGAAGAGATATTTACGAGAAGTTATCAGACAACTTGGCGTCGTGCCAACGTCACACCGAGAAAACAACCAAGACGGGTGACAAGTTGTTGTCTCTTCAGTTTGATGGTCTGGCAATCCGAAGTCAAGGAGGACGAACAGAAGCTGTTCTCTTGACGCAATTAATAGCGTTGTGAACCGGTCTATTTCGGTTCTATTTGACTTAATTTTTATGACATCACAGATGCCAAGAAGATAGCGGGGTTTACTGATTACAGATGTGTCTCGGGACACTCCACCCCTATCTATCTCGATGCGCCAATCTGTTTTCCCAGTATAGAACGGTTGTATGCCGAGACATTGGAATATCACCAAAAATACTAACTTGCCAGCCCGTGAAACCTGCGTAATGACATCTATACTGTCATCAGCTACATGACCATTAATCGTTTTCTTAACAATGCCGCGCTTGAAGACACGCGCATTAAAAAAATTTTATTATAAAACTATAGTCGTTGAACTGAAATCTTTCCAATTTATATATATACATTGTGACAATTTCTGCGCTTCGCAATCAATCTACGAAATTTATGGCTTTCTATATCAGAAAAGCTATTTACATTACCTCCTCAATCGACACTTACTTTCGCTCGGATAATGTCCCTTTTTACTGTTATCGGTGGCGTGTTTATACTACGGTACTACCAAAGCGTAAACAAACTGTATTTGGACACAGTCGCAAAGAAGAAATACACACACTCGCGTTATTTAATCCGCTTCGTGTCAAAAATGCTATTATTTCTCGACTATAACGCTTTTTTTTATTACTATAACAAGTATTTTAGATTCGAGTATCTTATTATACAATAATTATTAAGTTTATATAAGTTATATTTATTGAAACGTGTTTAGAGATACGAATAAACTACTTTTAATACTTTTAGCATTTATATATTATTTTGAATTTTTTTCTAAATCATTATAGATAAAATAAAAAGTAGATAGAACTAAGGAACGAACACGAAAGAAATTTTCTGTTTTACTTGTTTAATTTTGGAGTAAGAATGCTTACCTGTGGCTCGCTATAGAGATTGAATAGATTGAAATATAACGAATTGTTTCAGATTAAAAAATATTCATTCGAAATTTAATTAAAGAAAACCTCATAAATTACTTGATAACTGAATCCTGAATCAAAAATTATCAATTTATACTTGCATTTATGCGCTACAGCAAATTTTTTCATATACAGGAAAAATATGTTATGTAATTACTTTACGTTAATAACTTTTGTTAAGAATGAAATTATTATATCAAAACTCACAATGTGCTCTGATAAAAATGGTATTTAATTGCTTAAGTGTATTATTTATTATATCCGAAAAATCTTTCAACAAAAAATTATAGATTATGTCAACATGTATAAATTGATGTTACGTGCAACATATCACGTCTTGCGGAAGACTGCAACAAGAAACAATTTACAAGTTGAAAAGAGAAGATAACGCAATTATCTACATAAGAAAAAGTAATTAATAAAGAAATGAAGATAAAATAGGTTAAATATTCGACTGAAAATTGCACAAAATGTCCTTTTAAGTTTAGAGGAAGTGACTATTTTAAAAGGAGAAAAATTGTTATTAAAATTATTTAAATAGCAGCCATTACAAATCATTAAATGAAAATACTGTAATCAAATGCGCCTGTTATCGCACTTTGTAATGGAATCTGAGGCATGGCGAAAATTAAAAATCTCTCTAGGTTGTAATCATTAAGTATGCGAATAAATTTTTACATAAGTAACTGTTTCTCCGCACTGATATGACGTCAATCGCTGTTTATCAAAGAAAAACAAGTTCTTCCGGGAAGGGATCATGCCTGTGCCAATGAAGGCGTTGTTGTGGATACGACATTCCTAGCATGAATGATGGAACAACACAAACAGAGGCCAGTGACCCGTTTGTTCCACGCAATCAGCTGGCAAGCAGCCAATGACAGAAGACCAATAGGGATCGCTTTACCCGGTCGTGGGCAACAATATATCTCCGACTGACCCACTATAAGCGAAGTACAGAAATAAAGACTTTATTGCGGAGTTAGAAATCACCATAACCACTTTTCTGACCGGGAAAGTTCATACTTGCCATCTGTGATGGTTTCTTTCATCCCAGATGGAGGTATAGTGTTATATTACCGAAAACCGTGCAAAAATCTATTGTTTTATGTTCGCCACTTCCTATTTCCCCGTCATTAGCGACGGTTTAGTGCAGCTACACCTTTAAAAACACTCTTCTTTAGCAATGCAGTTCTAGAGAGTTCATTGCTACCAAATTCGTGTCGTTACATAATTCTTCCTCCTCACGTCAATCTTCACCCTCCCTCTAATAAAAACATTTGCTAAGAGAGACAATAGAAATTTTTTTAAATCGAAACCTTTTAGTGTCATCCATCCAAGAATGGCTTACAAATTTTTAGCGCAAATTCCATGGAAGAGGAATTTAAAAATTACAGAAAGTTTGCAATTTAACCGAAAAATATTCATAATGCTCTTATAGCAGATCATCAAATAACATTTTATTGAATAATGCGATAATTTTATCGATAAAAATTTGTTAATATGGGAAAAAAATTTTGATAATGCCTATTCTGGTTTTTCATACTGAAAAGATTAATATGCAATCGATCAATAATGTGTTAATAAATTTTATACAGTCATGTCAATCATTACTTCTTATTACATAATAATCGGAAAATATCAAGTGAAAACAAGAAAAAAAAGAATAATGAATACTGCAGTCAATACGAACAATTTCTATTAGTTCAATGCCTACAGCTGATACAAAACTTGAAGCTCACAAAATGAAAAAAAATATTTTTTTTTTATTCGTCCCACTAAGGATGGGGAGAGAGAGGATATTTTTCTTTTTTAAAAAAAGAGAAAGGAAACTTTTTTTTTGTAGAAAACAGGAGTTCTGCTTTAAAAATGACTCGGGATTATAAAAATTTACAAAAGATGGAAGGAAATAATATTGACCCATAAAGCAGCATTGACAAACTATTATAAGGGTGACCCCTATAGATTTGCAGGCTTCTGATCTAAACAATAACATAAAAAGTGTTTCAAACAACTAAAAAAAGAACTTATGGGAGGTGCGTGTTATTTTCGAAATTATATACCGGAAGGCATCGTTTTTACCAAGCACAGTTGTTATGCGAGGTTATACTATAGAAAAAGGACTTTGATCTACAGAGTTTGTAATGTTTGTATATATTCGAGTTGAGTCAAAGTTTAATAGCTACAGCAAGAATGTTATGGCACAGGTACAGGAAAACTGAGTGGCAGTAACGTGGAAAAAAAAACCTTTTGATATTAATGCACAAAAAATATTTATATTCTACAATAAAATTATCAATATAATTAACAATAAAGTCAATTAATTTACTAATAATAAAAAAAATCAAATCGTATTTCTGTATAGACTGTTCTTAAAATATTTTGAAAATTTTAGGGCAAGTATTAATATATGATATAAAAGATTATTTTTATCCTAAACGAAAATAAACATCGACAATGTTTGTGTAATATTAAGAACTCTGTTCCATAAATATTGAAACAAAAGACGAGTGATTATATCTTATTGTCAGATATTTAAATCTAGATCGCACGTTAAATTTCGAGACGATTTATATCATCTTTTGAACTGGTTCCAAATCATTTTGCTGGCGACGGCATAAACAGACGACCTACACATCGGTACCAAATCACACATCAATAGTCTGGGAGAGATGAGAGAAAGAGAGAGAGAGAGAAAGAGAATAGGAACAGTGCCAAATCACTGCAGGGTCTATCGAAGTACAGGTGCATAATGAATCGCATATAATGCGCAAGAAAAAAAGTAGTAATAATAAATACGTTTAATCTTTCTAACAGAATATAAATTGCCGTACGAAAGTCAAAAAACAAAAATATTTTAATTTCGATTCGCTTATCATTTACTGTTTTTTTTTTTTTTGACTGATTATTCCTTGGAGGGATTTTTACTTTCTTTTGTATTTGCGAAGAAAATTTGTTATAATAAAGTAAAAAAAAAAAAGAGTAAAAAATGAATTAATGTGAGTTTGAAAGTGGATGTTTGAACAGTCGTTAACAACAGTAAAGAGCTGAAGATAACAACAAGAGCTGAGTCAGCCGATGGCGAAGATATAAGACAGACTACTACTCTAAAAGATGATTGTGCCTGTACGTCACAATATAAAGAAGTAACGTATAATGAAAGAGTATCAGTCGATCTAATAAATATAACGTCAATTCAGACTCCTTGCTGATAAATAAGGCAGTCTTAGATTTGCGACAGAATTCTTTGATTACATCTTTGGAAGGCTATACTACTGTTTGTAATACAATGTAAATATTTCTAATGTACGAAACAAAGATCAGCACTTAAAAACTTCAAAATAGTTGCGAACACTTAACTGAGATAATATCAAATTTAGAATAATTTTTGACAGCATGTAACAGCATAATTTTCTTTGCATTTTTTCACGTGTCTATGTTTTGTTTGTTGCATTAGACCACCTCCACTTTCTCTTCTTAATTTTTATCTTGTAAATAAACAAGCTCATTTTTAGTTGAGAGATTTATAAAGTTCAAATTTATCGAGAAGAAAAAAAAAATTCGAATATATTTTTATTCCGCTTCATAAACTTTTTTTTTATTATAAATATTTATAGTTTAATAATTTTGTATCGCAAACGTAAAATAAATAAATAAAAAAAATAAATTTTTAATATTGCTTATTGAATATTTGCTTCCATCAATTATACCGGTATATATTTTTATTTAAACGTCACGAATATTTTTTTTATAACAATGTTATATTTAAGTCGTTCTTAAGAGGAAAATTTTTTGATAACTGTTAATCAAATTAAAAAAATCAAAATAAAAATTATATCAGATCTACACACACATAATTTTTACTAAATATCATAACGAAAAAACAAAAAAATGTTATAATATGCAAATATCCTATTACAAAGTTGGTGTTATCATCATTGCTGATTTCTATTTTAAAACTCGTTAACATTTTTCTACAGAAATTATTTACTGAGAATTATAGCAAAGTAATGAAAGGAAACTTGATATTAAATGACATTCCAGATTTTTATAATAAAGGAAGAAAGTACTACACATGAAGGTTTAATATCTACTTCGTTTCAATACCTCCCGCTTCGTTATAAAAAAAAAAAAAAACAAAAATATTCTGCTAAATAGGCCGACTGTCATAAAGCATCACTAAGTATATAATTTTTCTCTTTCTAGCATTTTTTATCATCATCATCTGTAGTGTTTTCCTGAAATCTGGCATATTAAGGCATATATATCCAGAAAAATATATGTATAGAATATGTAATTATTTTATTTTTAACAATATCTATAAATATTCAATCTAGGATAGGATTTCAGAGTGAAAATATATTATAACGTTTAAAAAAGTTCATTTCTGAACTAAAAATATTCTGCAAACTATATAAATGAATATAATATTTAACAATCTTTTTTTTTAACTTGTTCACTTATATTTTCAAGCTTCCTTCTCTGATAAAATTACTTATTTTTTTGCGACAATCACCTTCTGGCAAATCTTTTTAATTTTAAACTGGTAGTGAATAAATAAGAACTTTTTTTAAAGCTACATTTCGTTAGCAACACAAATAAATTTTAATCTACGACATACGATAACGACGACGTTCCGTGTCAGAAGATTATTATTCTCCGACTTACTAGACGTCGGTTAAAAACATTTTGGCTATACTGACTGTAAGTGCGAGACGTCAAACTTTTAAGATAATCTATTACACTTCTTACGGTAGAAATTTTATGAACCTCTTTCAGACAATAGACGTGTTAAATCATTACCCTACAAGGTGAATCGAGAATGACCTTGATCCTTTAGGATTCTGAACCCGTGATTCCTTATCCTATTATGTTAAACAGAATCATTACCGGTCTGACGTTGCGGCATTCGATTTAGTAATTTTTCCCCCCTTCTCTTCTCCGCGCGTGATCTTTCGGAATTTACGTTCGAAAAGCTATATAACGTGTCATAGTTATCGCATAGTCGACTTGTTGCGTGGGACTTACCTTCGCAATTTCCAGTCAGGCCCAAAAGTGTACTGATAAGCATGAGCCAAACTGAAGAGCCCGAGACAGGATACATCGTGGCTTCACACTAGACCGACCGTCAGGTAATCCCCATCTGCTCGTAGGTGCCGTAGTAAACAGGGGACTTGCCAACACGTGACGGCAGTTGAGAGGCGTGCCGTCCACCGACCCGCCCTTTCATTCACACAGCACATCTGTCCATTCATGACGGAGTGTTAAGCTAGTCCAGCTGACCACTGCTATTGGCTGATAGGTCCGTTACAGCGAATCATAGAGATTGGCATCGCTTTTCAAACGTACGTCTCAATCGCTGGATGAAACACATGCTACTGGGTAGATTGTGATTCGGAGCGACTTGCAGCATTAGGAATTCCAGCTATTCGATGATTAATTATACTGTTAGCGTACCATGTAATTTAGGTGACTAAGAAGAGTCTTTCCGATGACATTCAAAGTAGAAGTACAAGGCTGGTGCGTCCTTCGTGGATGGCAAACGCAAATGCTGAAAATAGAAGAGATTTCCAGAACAAAAATCTTACTCTTCAATCGATACTGTAAACATATATAAATATATACATACAATATACTCCTCTGCTACGTACATAAATAACGCTAATTTTTAAATACAAAACAATCAAAAATTTTTCTACGTATCCTTGGAAATGTTAAAATACCAACTTTTTTTGAATACTATCAAGATCGTTGCAATCAAAAATACTCGCAACTTCAAAGCGGTCAAACTCCAAATTTAGCAATGGAGAAAAATAGTTTTCGACGTTTTACATTTAGAAACCAAGTCTCTTTATTTTTACGTACAAGGATTAATGTCTTATCTTCGGTATTTATCACGATTACGAAAAAAAAATTTACGAATATAACTCAAAAAGTTGCCATAAATAAATCGTCGTAATTATTTTTAATACTTTTTTAAGAACCTGCCTCATTGCAAAAATGTGAATTACTTATTCTTAACAGTATTATCATTATTTTAAAAACCGTTATTCGAATTAAATCAAATGTGTCGTGACATAAATCTAATTTAATTCTTGTCGCCTGACTGATTTACGTGACACTTGCACAGAGAATCTTATTTATTTTTACTATTATTACTAGTTAAACTATTTTTTTTCCCCCAAAAAAGATGTAAAAATAAAGAAAAAGAAAATACCTTGAAAAAGAATAATAGTCAGTTGTTAGTTGTCTGAAATAGTTGCTGATAGCGTTGTTGGATCTTCGTCCACTTTTCTTTGTTTCTGGAGTCGTTAGTCGTTGAAACGTTAGTAGGTGATGCGCCTAATCCTGTTTTGTCTGTCTGGGCCGCAATGGTTATCTGAAACAGAAATTATATAACTACCGTCTATTATTACAATCTAATAAAAATATTTAACTAGATAAAAAAAAAAAAACAGTTACAATATATTTAAACTCTCGAAGACTAATGAACTCGTAGGACGAAAAGTCAGACATATAAATTTTATCCAAGATGTTACTGTGACTTCTCAGACGTAATTATGAGCATTATTTACATTAATTAGTTACATTGTAAATAACCACACTTACAATTTAACTAATTACGATTAAAAACTGGTGAATTTTAATGAAGAACCTGTTCCAAGATTAGCAAGATAAATTTAAATAATTATTCTGTCGTAAAAAAATCTACTGCAAACAGGTGTTAAAAATTTTATCATACAGTACCTAGAAAACATTGTTAAATTATTCTATGCATATGATAATCGTTTTTAAATGTGGAAAAAAATATATATATATAAAGTATACGAATGCACCAAGAAATACAGATATTAAGAAAAATTCTCTCGTTTCCAAAATCTTAATATAACTTAAACATCTATTATTTGTAAATTGATAGTAGTTAAACTGGAAAACTCTTAATTGGGAAAATATATAGTCTAGGCCAATTAGCAGATGTCTGGAATTTAAATGAAGAAGGAAGTGTAAAGCTAACATGTAAACACCAACAGACCCAGTTCTGTTCGTCTCCACAACGTATACTACCGTCGTCAGCGATTATAAATGTTTGTACAATATATATATGCAAGTCGGGATACATCAGAGAGACCACCACATCACAATGCTATTTCGGGCAGGCCACATAGTAATTGAAGAAAAAAAAAGAAAATATGTTTGGGAATGAAGTCAGAAGAAGAAAAATTAACAGACAGGAATGTCGGAACGTAGGTAAAACAAATCATTTGATGTGAGATGTTTCCTCTGATCATTTCGCAACGTGTAGACTGAGATCATGTTGGCCTTGAAGGCTAGAGGGTACAGACAAGTCTGATGAAGTCAAATGACACCAACGTACAGTGTACGAGCACATCTTATTAGTATATAATACATGTACGGAAGTTATAAAAATAATCTATTGTTTAAAAAAAAAATTCGCAATTCGACGAGACGTATTAGCACCGTTTAATGAATCTATATTGGAGAATGAGGATTAAAAAACAAAAATAAAAGAAAATCGCAAACACTTGCTAAGTTATTTTTATTAAGATCGGTTCTTCTCATCCTTCAATATTGTGTTACAGTTTGCATAGCTGAGAATATGGATAGAGAGACTTACAAAAACGCAACTCTATATTTAGATGGAAAATCTTTGTTCGACTGGCAGACGAGATTGAGTTTAATGCTAACGAAAGCGTGGCATGATGGATCATCGTAACACGTGCCAAGTTCGTGTAGAGATGATGCTGACACGTCAACTTATACTTGGACGTCACGAAAAAAAAATAATAATAATAAAAATTTTCTCCTCCTCGATCGGTGATAAACAGAGAAATTTGCATAAGTCGCATTACTTATTAATCCGAGGCAATAAAGCACGTGAATATATATTTAAAAAAAATCGTTTCGATATTTTATAGCATTATTTATTGCTAATTCTTTAATTTAAATTGCTAATTTTAATAATGGCATATTCAGAAACCTCCATACTTTAAATAGAGTTTCACATAAACATTTCGGGCGGTCTGCACATCACAGACATAGCGTGTCTGCGTTGCAGACAACTAGGAACTGACTTAATAGGTACACGTGCTCCTGTTTCAAGGTCACCAACACCTCGACTAGACAACGAAAGTATTCTAATAAAGCCGCTATAAAGTATTTTCGCTGCGACGGAAACAAAAATATTTAATTTTTAACTGAATTTTTTCGATATACCGATACTCTTTTTAAAGTATTCGATGTAACAATAATAAAACATGATAGATAAATGTTATCCAAGTAAATTTCTTAGAAGTGTAACAGGATCCATTTGAATGAACAAGATTTAACGATTCTCATGTTACTCTTCCACGTGTGCAGCAGTCATTGAACGCCAATGAATTAAAAAAAAATAAAAATAAAAAATACGTGTGAGAATAATATATACAATAATGATGATGATATTCATTAAATTTCGATTTTGGGACAATTAAATTTTTTATTATAAAAAATTTATTTTTGTAAAATATATTCCATATTCTAATTGTAAAGTAATTTTTTTTTTAATACAAATAATTTAAAATAATAAAATATTGAGGCTAATAATTAGAAAAATGCGTTATTCGTTTGTAAAATAAATTTAAACTTGAACATGTTTTGGGAGGAAAAAAAAATCATTTTTATTTATTTATTCTGAAAAAATTTAAATCAGGAATGAACTAACGGGGAAAATTTCACACGATTTAAAGTGGTATGTCGAAAAAAAACCACTGTCTGTTGGCATATTACGCTATTTTACTATTTTTCTGTTATCTAAGTATGTAGGAGCACTGACTACAAATCTATAAAAATTCACAAAATAAAAATTCATTTTGTAAATTGTGTATTAATTAAAGTGGAACAAGAAAATTCTCCTCTTTTTTTCCTGCAGTTGGCAATCGAAATTTGTGTGATATAAGAAAAATAAAATAATGTGTAATCAATTCAAGTTAAAGAATTTCATTAATAATCAAAAGCAAAAGAAATTTAAACTTGTTTAATTAATTTAAATAACTCTAGTATACTTTTTTATTTAATGCATATCTAAGTAAAACATAAAATCATCAAATACCGATGTTTTTTTTCACTTATTTTAGGCTATATAAGAATATATTATCTTATGTGAATGACCATACTCAATGATAAATCTATTAAAATTTCCAATTTATGGTAGAAAAAATATCAGATTAGTTCGAATTTTAAAATTTTTAGCTGAATAATTTTTAATGAAAATGCATTCTTCTAAAAATTAATTTTTTTTTTAATTATATGGAAGACTTAAACATTATATATAGGCAGTTCTTTCTTTTTTTTTTTTTTCTAAGAACATTAATATTTAAAATTTACAAAAAAATAATAAAATTTAATATATGTAACAATAAATAATCTTAAAAAATATATAAAAAAATTCTCTCTTCAGCCTTTAAAATTTTTTTTACTTATGGAATTTAAGAAAACAATGTAGCCCTATGTGAACCACTTAAGAAAAATATTTCGAAATTTTTTCTTGCTTTCCGCTTGTCAATTAAAATAACGATTTTCTGAATTATTTCTTATTGTTGTTACGTTAAGAAAGCAATAGTCAGCTCCACTTAATTCAAATGCAAACAATTGCGGAGGAGCAGTCCGGAAATTTACTTCTGCTAAAACAACACAGTGAATTTGAGTGTCAACGATCTTTCGGCTCCAATGTCAACAACAGAGGATATATTTACATTTAACTAAAAGAAAACAAGAACTGATTCATGGTTGTTGATACTTGCTCAAGAATGCTCAAAAGTCGAGAGAAAAGCAGAGAGAAAGAGTTTACATCTCGACTCTGCCAAAATTACAATTTTGTAAAAATATTAACTGTCAACAGAGTTTAAAAACGACTTTTGCCAAATTTTCTTCTCTAATTTTATAAATTTGTGCAATAATAAAGGATAATAATGTTCAAAGAAAAAAAAAACTCGATCCTAGATGTTTAACCTTCTAATCTTTGTAAAAATTTAGAACAATGAATAAAAGAGCTATAAATTTTGCATTCGGTTCTAGTAAACATGGATTCGTTGAACTCAAACTGACATCAAAGACATAAAATAAAATAATTTAAGTTTATCTTTTAAAGCTGTTGTCAATAAAACTTTGCTAAAATTATAAAAAGTATCTATATATTATATATAGTTAAATTATAGTGTGCTCTAAAGCAGACAACTCTACTATTTTTTTCCTCCCTCTTTTCGATCAAGTCTATAGTATGAACATTCAAACCAAGAAAGAAAATTTAATAATAGTATCAATAAAATTAGTATCCACTGATCGTTGGGATAACTTATAATATACAGAAACAGCTTCATATATTATTATTTAAATATAGGCTAACGTAGAAGTTTGAAGAATACAACGAAATTTTATTGTTACTTCGATTCGTATAGCATATATAGCGTATCGAATTATGCATCATATGCTGCAATTAAAAAATATAAAATATTATTTAAATTATAGTCTTGTATTTGTTCAAATTTAAAGGTAACTTCTCTCTGTATGAGTTACAAAACTATCAAATAAATAATAGAAGAAATAGAAATATCGTATTTGCATATAGATAACTAGTTCTTTTCTGCACGCATATATTAAGTATTGAAAGTTTCATTTGCATTTTTTAAAAACTGTTACGGAGATTTTAAAACTTTTATTATGTATAGTGTGCTGACATTTAAATTTTCAACATAATGTATGCTATGATTATTTTTATTCAGTTTAAAACCTTTTGATTTTAACTAGTAATTTTCTTTTTTTTTTTTATTTCTTTTATAGCTATTATATTTGTGATTATAAATGTTTGCTTGCGGGCACAATTGTCGCAGAATTCAGTGGAGTATAGGCATAACAAATGGACTGCAGCCTATATATACTATATGTAGTATAAGCTACTGTGTGAGAATTTAAGGTTAGTTGAACGATAAAACCGGTTATGATGTGCCTAATATGTTTAGATACCGAAAAAATATTTTAAGAAGTAAATGTTGATCAAAAACAGGTTAGAAGATATATCGTACAGTACCATAGAATGTTGCGAAGAATAATCAAATTAAATTTAAAAAACGTCATTATTCATGAATTTGTTTTTAATATTTTTAGCAATTAAAATTTTTGTTTTCCAATACCGATCACACATTGTGAAAACTAATTTATGCTGAAAATAATACATAAACTAATTTAAAAAATTTATTAGGGCCTATATGGATATTTCTTATCTGCAGTGAATATATTTCTGTCTCAGTGCACAATGATATTTTCTTTTATGAAATGTTCAGACTCACAACTACAAAAGTGTCTTATTTTAACTTATTTGCATGTGATTTATTGTATGCCATTTACTTATTGATATGAAATGAATATGGAGCGAAGAAACTAGGCCATTAAAAACAAAAGTTAATAAAAATTTGCTGTAAGATCACAGTTTTAAGAAAAGAAACGGCAAAATTATGTCATTGAGTTTAGTAGCAAGAATTCTTTACTAAAGATTGGAAATTATGCAAACTGATATATAAAGAAACTGAAAAATTAGAAATACAAAAATTATTGCAAGGGATATATAGGGGATCCTCATGTATGTCGCGGCGATATATGTGGTTTGCATATACAGTATACGTCTTTGATTAATTAAGGAAGGATAAACTCGATATACATCGAAGATATCCGTATTTACGTCGTTTGAACGGAATGTGCATGTCTATTTAATCTCGAATTTTCTCTTTCTTTTTCTGTATTTAAGTTCATAAGTATAAAATATATAAAATATAGCATTCAGTAGAATTTCGATCGCCTTTCTGATCGTTATGCTAAGGCAGTAGTCAGAGCCGGATTATCCACGAAGCACAATAGGCACGTGTCTAACGATTCCCAAACAATAGGAGATCTCAAAAGGAAGTTAAATTATTGAAAATTTTATAATTTATTTAAAAAATTCTTAATCTGGCCCTGATAGTGGTTCTTAATCTTTTTGGAGTAGCGGAACATCAAAATTAATAACGTTTATATAAGGATATAAAATATTAAAACTAATAATAAAAATATGCATGAAATTCTTTATATGTTTTATTAAAATTTATAGGTTATATATATATATATTTATTTATTTATTTCATAATTTCGCGGAACACCGGTTAAGAACCACTGTGCTAAGGTAACACGACTTATAAATGATAGTCTGTCTTACTATCGTGCGATTTATGACAGAAAGATTCGTGATGGCAAGCAGATAAAGTCTCTTCATCAAGAAAACGTCAGAAAAACTCAATCTCAACATCTAGTCACAGAAGTAGCAGTTATTTCAGCTATAGTTGGAGCAATTTCAGGTGTGAAGACGAACAATTGTAACAAGAATAATAAAAAAATTATTTTCATAAGTTATTAATAATTTCATAGTATAACTTATTTCAAAATTATTATCTAGTAATTATAATATATTATATTACAGTTTAGTGTAATATAAAATTGCCTATATATGCTTATACACTTCCATATAAATTCGAACTTTCCATTGGTCTGAAACGTAATTCCCACATAATATATTAGTTCAATGGGAAATCGATGTCCGATATACGTCATTTCGATATAAGTCGTGATTTTTAGGAACATAATTACAAAGTATACCGAAGATATGCTATATTATCATTAATATGACATTCACAGGATCCCGGAAATGAAACCATTTAAAATTTGCAAATATTTTATATAGAAATTATCTATATAAAATATTTGCAAATTTTTTAACTTTGATTTTACACTAAAAAATAATTTAGATGAAGACTCACAAAAAAGTATTTCATTAATGAAACCTAAATAAAATCGAAATGATAACTTTCACTTTATTTTATTTTTATATTAATCTTTCAGAATGAATATAAAATTTCATTAAACAATTTACAAAACTTGTTTATTTGCTATTTTTAGTGTTTTGTTTTTTAATCGTTGTAACTAATATAAGAATTATTGATCTGATAGGAGTCAAATTTAACTAGACTGATACACTGAAATACAATACAGTACTGTACTATTATCAAAGTTATTAAGGAATGATAATTGCAATCATCCTCTCACAATAATTATTGTTAATGAAATTACGAATTCTATATGAAATGTAGTAGTGTTACTACATTTCGTATAGAATTCGTAATTTCATTAGTGCTAGTGTTACTATTAAGCATTCTGTAGATCTATTAATGGGTTTATCCAGATGTGACAATTATCAAACAAATATTACTTTTCATTTTATATTTTAAGAAAACAATCATTTATCATGCTAGATGCTTTAAAGTTTGTAAAAGCAAAACGCATTTCAAGCTATATATATATTAAACAAAATTTGAAATATTATCAAAATAGGAACAGATCGTTCTCTTTTAATCCTACAAATGGAAGACAATAGTTAGAATAACAAGAAAAAATATGATCATAATGATAAGAAAAAATATATTGATATAAAAAAGGCTCGTTATTAATATAATTAGGTATCACAACAGTAAAAATAAGATAAACTTTTCTAATGAATCTAAATTGTGATGTTTATTTGTATTAATAAAAACCTTACTTATTTTGCTTCTCCTTAAATACTAAACAAACAAAATTTTCAATCAAAAATTGTTCTAATTTTTTTGTTTGTTAAAAATATGCATAGTGTTTTAGAATGATAATATGTAAAATCTTCTTGTAAAGATATACTCAACCTTCAGAAGTAATTTTCCCGGAAATGAAGCCATAAATGAGAATAAATTGTTTAACATTAAACTTATAAAATTTTTGTAAAACATAGCTTCATTTATAAAAGTATATTTTTGTGGAAGATTAAATTTCTATTTAGTAGTTTTAAAATTATATTAAATTTATAAATAATACTTTTATATTTCATTTAATACAGTTCTTGTATACAAAATATAATTAAGCTCATCAGGAAATTATAAGAGTGGTTAGTTTTACACTCATTGAAACACTGTCCTCTGCAATTAAGCACTTCTAAAAAGCGTTAAGTACCATTATTTTCTAATTCCTTTATGGAGATTAACAGAAAATGCTTGATAATAATCATATTTTAACAATGAATAAGATTAGAGAGTTTTTCACGTATCATTTTTCCAAACGTTCAAGTTTAATATATACTCTGAAACAACAGCAGCAATTGAAATTATGCAATTAATAGCTGGAAATACCTAATTGAACTAGTAAGAATTACGTGATTATCAATGGTCGAATACTATACAATAGTGTCGTTTACGCGAATAATGAAGACTTTCACGTATATGACAACAACACATGGTTTTGAGTTACGATTAATTTGCAGAAAAATATTAACTAACTAACTAAACAATCTGATTTTCGATAAAAACTATCAAAAGTACTGAGATAAAAATTCGAACTGCGATATATCAATCCAGAGATGACAGACTACATAAAAGATGTATCCAGTAAAAAGTTTTTTTGTTTTTTACTGCTAAAACTTTCATTATAGTATGAATAAAATTAACTTTTTCCTTTATGTTTTATCATCGCTATTTTTTTATACATAAAATGCATATATTTCTCCCATAGTTTAACAGATAAATGATAGCAATTTATAATAATACAATGGCATCAATAAAAATCTTATTTCGATCGATGAATTTTTGATATATTTTTATAAACCTACAAAATATTTTTACTAACATAATTGTTCTGAGCTAATAACAAAATCATAATTTAATTTATTTTTCTACGGGAATTATATTGATAGATTTGAAAATTATATGTTATTGTTTTAAAAAATAACAATAACAAATATTTTTATGATTTCTAATCTATTAATTTTTAATAGAATTTTTAACCACCACAGAAAATTTAAAATCGATTCAATGCTGCCGATTTGCTATTAATAAGCAATAGCTCTACAAATGATAGTTTGAAATCATTCAATATTCAAGGCTCTTTATCAAAAATAGAGCGGACCTATTAAGAACTTTGAGAGAATACATTGAAAAATATCTACTAAATTTATAATTTTTTAAATCATTTTAGTTTATAGACTATCGAATGAGCAAGCGACTTTAATATAAACTAACTGGAAACTAATTGGATTCTTGTTGAATATCTGAGACACTGAAAATATATTCTGAATAGAGAGCAGTTAACAGAAGATTTTTCTATTCGGCTATCAGATATATTGTATAATCTACATATATTTGAAAATAAAATAACAAAAAAAGACCTGCAAGATAAAATTACTTTGGATTTAACACGATTTTACAAAATTCATTTTATAATTTCATCGATAATCAGCAACATTAATAAGATTTTAGGATGGCAAAAATTTCGATAAGGCAGAGAGATAACAGAATTTCTCATACAATATCATTATTGTTAACAAACTATAAGAAAAATTTCTCAGAACATGGTCTGAAATAATTCTACAGAGAATTTATTAACAATTCACGGAAGACTTCGACCGTTTCTTTATGAATACTCATGAATTGACGTCATTAAAAACTTTAGGGTTGGTCAAGGAAAATTAATCTGCATAATATTAATATAATTTTGCAATTTACATATATATTTATACGATAGATCAATAACAACGCGGAATTAATTGATTTATATTCTAAGCAAATAATCAAAATCCCAATTAAATCTATTTGATTTGAATCATACGTAATTAAATTAAGCTTCGGTTACATTATACTCTATTTAAGCTATGAATATATTTTTTTAATTGATGCCATTACGATATCAGTAATTACGGACGTATCAGCTTACAATAAAAATTTATTTTGTAAAAACAAAATATTTATGTATTAGTTTTTATCTGCGAAACTCAAATTTGAAAAAAAAAAAAAAAACAGTCTCTTCAACGAAACGAAAACGAGTTTCCTCGCATTAACTTCAAATGGAAAAAAAAACCAATTCATACTAACAAAAAAAAATCTTTAAATGTGAAAATTACATGATATAGGAATCATTTATCTCAATTTTCTTTGGTTATTCATGATCTCTTTTGGAGATAAAACTAGAGAGAGATCTTAAAAAAATTTCACGTTTTGAAAAATAAAATTTAGCTTCAGGAATTTAGCAATCAGACATATTTAGTTTTACTAGAAAAATATATCAAGTTTTTATATGGCAAACATATATGAATCAATTAAATCTATTTGATTAGAGCCAGACACAATTAAATTAAACGTCAGTTAATCATAGTCAAATTATGATTTTTATAATTGATATAACCCTATACTATGATATCAATGCATTGTATCTTAGTAACTCTTAAAATGTAATAAGCATACATTAATGATACACAAAGCCAATAATACTTGACTGTAATCACATGTAAATAAAAATGTATAATGCTATTCAGTCAGTCGTTAGTTTTATATATTCCTTAAATTAGTAGAGCAGATTTTAACCTGTATCAAATATAAAAAAAAGTTTACTCTTACGCAAAAAGTTGTTGTTAATCTATCTCATTTTCATTTCTTGGTCATTTTGTTACAAAATATAGAATTATACCTTCACCTTATCCGTCTGCAAAATATCCCAGGAACCCATCATCACAAAAGCATTCAATTTTTTTAGAATTTTAATCTTTTTAAGATATACACTTATTTTTATTTTAGGCGATACCATTGAAATTATTTGTAATGTACAGTATGCTTTTTATTTGATTTTTTCTGTAAGAAATGACCATGTTATTATTTATCACAGTAGAAATGGCATATACAGCTCATCTTTTCTTTTTTAATTTTTTCCCCCTATTTTTATTAATTATAGGAGAGGATAAAAAGGGTGTCCCTACAGTTAAGACAAAATCAAACCATGAATTTCTTACATCAAAATAATGAAAAAATTCTTATAACATTCATTCTTATATACATAGCTCATTCATTCATTTATTCTTATATACATAGCTCAAAAATGTTGCATTTATGAGAAATACTAAATGCACATTTTTATAGTAGCGTTTTCTCAAAGGTCATAAAAGAAACATTTAATTAATAAAGTAAATTTAAAAACAAAATAGACAATGTAATCTAAGATGGAAAAATTTAAGAAAATATTAAATTACAATGTAAATTTTGTTTTTAAATTTATTTTATTAATTACACAGGTTCGTTCGCGAAAAGCGTTATAATAAAAATGTGCATATTTCTCTTACAAACATAGGTCCAAAAATCCGCATTTAAGAACTTTTTCATTATTTTGATGTAAGAAATTCATGATCTAATTTTGTCCCAACCATTAAAAGACACCCTGTATAGTGTTAGATTAGTAGAAAAATGTATCTATAGTGAGTTTCCGCACAGCTACGACTCAGCTCCGAACGATAAAGTCCAAAGTCTGCACATGCTCAAGGTTGTGAATCGCATCGTTGCATTTCTTATCTGTTTCGGTCGTACCGTTGATAGATAAAAACAGTCTTTATCGTTGTGTTCTCAGGACCAGCCGATTCAACCCAGAATATTAAAATTCGCTTTCAGCGGTTTAATAGATTATCTTTATTAGAAATAATAGAAGATAGAATAGAAATAATTTATGAAAATAGAGATAGAATTTATGGGAATAGAGAGAATTCACAATAATATGCATCTGGTGTCGACGGTTGGAATTAACCTTGAGTTGCCGAAGCGACTACCAATAACTTTCCGAAACGATAGAATTTTTTCGTTTGATTATCGATCGGAGCTGACCAGTGAGTAGTAGCTGTGCGGAAACTCTCTAATGACTAATTGCACTCGGAACAGGACTAATCGACCTTAAATGTATTTTTTTTTAATTAAAATACATAATTTTAATAAAATCTTTATGAATTCTTTTTTGTAAAATTTGATCAAAATATTATTATTATATACATTGCAGTGATATGCTGATCGGATTATGTCTACTACATAAAATATCTAAGGATGTTAAATACTTTGGATACAAACATCGATTTTTTTTGCAAATAAGAAATATTAAAAACTTTTTTACAGTGATTTTCGCAATTTAGAATATACAGAGGATTACAGATAAACTTTGTGCACAATAGATCACTGGTCACAATGGTCAATGATCGCAATACTAGGGCAACAACGTCCTCTTTGCAACCTGTATTCAGTTACAATTAGTTTGATTTCTGGTAATTCTACCTTATGATGAACAATATTGTCTTTTAAATCAACACCTCTGTTTGAAACTTCCCTTTCCTATTATTACTACTACTAATACCACTACTACTACTACTACTACTGACAAACTTTCTTCTTTTAGGTTTAATCAGAAATAAATCTATGAATAACGCAAATATTCCAAACACTATATCGAGATCATTAATAATTATTATTTGAAATAAGCTATATATTGTGATTAACAATTGTTCTGCAAGATTTAAAAAATTACAAAAAATTATTTTAAATATTTAGAAAGTATAAACTTGACAAGTTTTTCATTTCGTAATTATTTTACGTCACGAAATGCTATTCTATTTTAATTATTGCAATGCTATTTCCTCATGCTAGCGCCATCTGCTTGTGCTAATCGGTTTAAATTTTTAATCAATCTAAATATATTTTTAAAATTATTTTATTTATTTGAATTTATTATTTTTTTTTCCTCTCTTCAACACGCTCGTTTAATTAGAAATTTAGATTCCAGAAGACTTGTAACAGCGATGACGAAATCCATAAACTTTGAACGTAGCAATTTTTATCTATGATTACAATCTCTTCGGTTATTATTTCGAACAATGAGCATTTGTTATGCCATTTATTTAGTCTTTAGCAAACAGGAAGAGGTAAACCATCTTTGTACTCTTACATAACTTCAGGTTGCAATGAGCTCAGTTTCTCATTACGATACTGGCATATGGTGGAATTAACGCGCGAATACTGATTAGTCATAGTCAATTCATGCGGTTTTTTTTCGGTGTGTTCTATGCATGTTACATCACGAAGGACAAATTAACCAGAACCGCGATTGTGTCAGTCGACTTCAAGAAAAATTGGGATAGACTCGCCGATCCGGATTCTCACCAAGTGATTTTTCTTGGCACACTATTGCAGGAATGAAGTACATGAAATGCAGATGCAAAAAGTCACGTCTGCATTTCTTATTACAGAATTATTTTTATATTGATCTTAAAAAACGAATCATGACATAAAAATTATATATTACAAATTATTCAACTTAAATTCATATTTATTATTCATCTAAACAATATTAATAAAAATATTAAAATATTTTCATGAATATCATATTTTGTTTGTTTTATATGGATTATCTGATTATTATTATGAAAATTATTAAATTATTCTTTGATCGTATGCTTTTTATTTGTTTTGTTTAGAATAAATGAAGATTTAACAATGTGTTGAGTTGGGAATACGAAGAGATGAATCAGTCAGAAGCATCACCATAATTTAATAAGATCAGAGGATTGTATGTGTGCAACTAATATCATATGCGGCAGCTCCACATACATCAATAACAATTTATTTATAAATCTTATATATTCTAGAATTTATTTTAAATTATAGGACATATTTTCATTATAATTATAACAGTCTGATTACTCCAAAACTTAAATTTTGTAGAAATTCTGCAATTTTCATCTTTTGATCAAACAACTTTCTATTTTAAGAAACATTAGTGAATCAATTAAAAACTAATTATCACATACGCAATTAATCAGAGACGACATAAAAATTAATGAATATTGTTATAATTATAGAACAATAGATTTTTTCATAGATAACCACCTAAGAACCAGAAAATTTCAACCAGATTTTTATATACTATACGAAAACCATGCACTGATGATCTCATCCAATTTTTATCATCATCAACTGAAATTTTTATTTGTTCATTTATATATTAAACATTCACTATTTTCCATCAGATAAATGATAATATAGAGGAGGAGACAATGATGGCGAGTCTACGATTTTTTGGGATTGTTAAAATTGAACTACGAATGGTAATAACGTTATTATGTGACTGCATTCGTTGGCAACTTCTATGAAGGTCAAATTGAAACTGAAAATTTTTTCTTCCTGACATTAAAAACTGATGCTGGATTGTTCACTATACAAACATGCACGCATACCTCCACGCTATTCACCTTAAAAAGATTGGCAACAATCCAAAAACGAATTTTTAAAACTAAATCTAAGTTTTATTTCTAGACACCATCTGTGTATTTTTATGAATTATACAAGCGTCCTTCATAGCGAGTGTATATATATCAAAATTCATAATTCCTATTCTCGTATAGAATTTTTCTTTACTTAGTACAATATTTACTTTCTTTTCTTTGAATTTTTATAATCTGAACTATAAGATTCAATGAAATATTTCTAAATTTTATTTGTTCGTTTATTTCATTTTAATCATCATTCTTTAATCTCAAATTATGTACAGTATACTTAATAATTAAAGAAAATCTATGAGATTTCAAATTTTGTAAAGTATGTTGATAAAATTTTGCAATTCCATTAAAGTTTCTGAGTTCTATTTATAATTCCTCATTTTCTATTATTTGCTTCACTAAGCTTTCATTGTTCCTCACAGACTAAACATGTGAACTTTAATTAAAACAAAACCCCTATGATTGAAGATGTAGTTTCTGGTTGATTTTGTTAAACTATCAATTATCGTGTATACACAATAAGTTTGATTCGAACTGATTTCTGAATCCTAAAATTTCTTTGATTCTCCATTACATCATTATATACCATAAATAATTTCCTATTTTGAGGGTTTTGAAAGACAACTGAATGTTATTAAATATATCAGGACTTTATGTAGCTAAAACAGCATATTATTGATTTATTTCACATATTCAGAAATTAAATATTTTCTAGATTTGAAGTTCTAATATATTTATTTTTTTAATTTCTTTAATACTCGAATTTGAAGACTATAAATTTTCACTTTGATTTCTTATACTTCAGCATTATTTACTTTAATGATGTAGGATTAGGAGATTATCTAGGCGATACACATTTGTTAACGCAAGAAAAGTATAAAGTTTATTATAGTTTTAATAAATTTATTAAAGTATCAAAACTTTTGTCTTTCTTGCGTTTAAAGCAAACAGATAATAAGCAGTTTTCAAAAAAAAACTAAACGCATATTTCCGGACGTGTCCTTTATTTTAGGATGGTTATATATATTGGATTAAAATATATCTTAAAATATCATTAAAAAAAAAACTATTAAATAGTCCAATAGCTTTTACATAGAAAACCTCAGATAGTTGAATATCATAACATTTTTAAACAAATGAGTTCATATATAGTTAATCCTACTTCAAATTTTGTCTTTTAATAATCTAATTAATCTATTGAATTACATAAAAAACAATCAAAACAGTAATTCAAATGATGGATGAAACCTGAAAAGTTTGAACGTTCGCTATTTTTAAATGAAAAATATTTTTAAGATAAAGATTTACTTGATGTGCCATCGAAATCATTTTGAACGATTTGACCTTTCTGTTAAATTTCATAAAAATCCAATAATTAATGAATCTGAAGTACTCTCTCAATAACCTGAATTTAATTAATTAAATTCAGGTTATTGAGAGAGTACTTCAGATTCATTAATTATTGTCAATTATTGTTAATTAAATTCAGGTTATTGAGAGAACTGTTTAAAAATTGTGTACTTTCAAAGAAGTTTGAAAGTACACAATTTTTAAGCAGTTTAACATAGATCAGTAGTTCCTAATTAGCTATGAGCTGCGAATTCCCTTTTTAAGATAAACTACGCACTCCTAAATTGATTTCATGGATCCGCGGACCATCAAATGGAAAATATTGACTTAGATAATTAAACGATGCAGCACTGAGATAATTTTTAATGACAGAACATAATTGAATTTCATGAAAATCTATTAATTAGTTCAAAAGTTATTGGCGTGGGCATACACAAAAATGATAATCATGATAATCTTATAAACTTCAATTTCCTCATGATAATCAGCATGATCCAGCATGATAATCTTATAAACTTCAATTTCCTCAAAAAAAGTAAACTAAAATGCAATAAATTTATTTGTTAAATTTTTACGGATATAGTTTCTATTATGTAAGCAAATTAGAACAAGCGATTCTAAAAAAATTAATCGTTTACTTTCTGAATATGTCCACTATTTTGAAATTATTAAATATATGGGACTTAAAATACATTCACTGGAATCATCTGAACGATATGCTCTTTATTGAATACCATAAAAAACTTAATTAAATAATTGTACATATTACATTATTATAGTTATTACGGAATAACTTCAGAAGTTCAAATGTTCATCATATTTATAGTGTTGGAGCGGAAATAATAATAATGAATATGCCATCAAGGTCATCATCCTTAATACAAAACTATCAAACTTTTACACTTTTTTTCACCCATAAATCATTATTTTAATTTACAAAAATAATTTATTGCAGTAAAATATAATGTATATTGTGATATGCACTATAATATATCGTATGTTGGCGGAATAATATAGCTCAGTCGTTATCCGGATATGATGCTACAAAACTTTAAGGCCTTTTTTAAAAAAGCTAAGTTTCTATTTAAAAGATTTCCAACCTTATTAAGATTTAGCCTTATTCTTAAGAATCCATCTTAAAAGCTGTGCTCAATCATTATATACAGTATATCCTTTATATAACTGCCCTATATATTACATTATTTCATCAACATATGATGTATTCTATTGCATATCACAATATATAAAATTTTTTTACTGTACTGAATTATATCTTTTAAAATAGACACATTTTTAGATCATATTGGATTATATCAACTATGAATCAATTACTGATCATCAATTATTCTACGAACATTATTCATTTGCATATTATTTCAATAGTATGTTGCAAAAAATAAAAATAATAATAATACGAATACAAAAAGGTTTGTCTGTCACTTAACTCTTTAAAATAACTTTAAAAAATAAAAATCAACACAACGTGCATTTGATTTTTATTTTAATAATTTATTTTTAATTATTATTTTAGCTATAATTTATTACTGAATTATTTATAATTTTTTTTATTTTGCTACTGATAAGTTTTGAATGAAATTCAAGATGATAATGAAGTGGATGAACAAATATAAACAAATAATTTCATTAAACTGCTCTCTATATATCAGTGGCGTTCAACCTTTCTCATTATGCTAACTACTTTCCCATACTAACAAGTAAGTTATTCGGCGATCTACTCTCTCATATACATTGCGCTCCCCCAACTTGATATCCGATTACGTACAACTATGGAGTTAAATGCGCTCATTCATTTTAAAGGACCCACTTTGCCAGCCCTAAAAATTTAAAGAAACTAAAAATTTTGTGTGTATATTTAAAAATTTATTTATCAATTTTAATTATTTTAATACCACAAATACAACAAATATATTGGAATAAAATATTTATTTCTCTATTTTGGAAAATCAAATTTAGAAAAAAACAACAAATTGATTACTAACTCATAAGTTACAGGAAATGCTGGTAGATTAAAAAAAAAAGTTAACCTGAAATTTGGCATTGTTCAGAGCTCATAATGTGTTCATAGTCAGGTTGATATGAAGAAGTGGCCAATGGTAGACAATCATCCAAATGATCATTCAAATAAATGATAAGAAATTATCGATTTGACAATTTTAACGAAAATAAATAAACAATAGCAATACACTTAAAGAGGATTAAAAAATAATATAAAATAATGATAAATAAAGTATTATATTTTCAGTTTTAATTAAATCTGTAAGGAGAAACCAATTTGGGAGGAATAAACAAGAGATCGACTAAAAATCACTCCACCGCTGCTATATATATTTTCATTTAAATGATTATTATCTACGTAAATTGTTCAGCAGAAAAATAAATTACCTAGACGGAATTTCAATCAAATTAATTTTATTAAAATTCATTTTAATAATTCTTATTCGTAGAGCATCATAAAAAAGTCAATGTTAATTAACTATTTTTTATATATCTTATAGGATTATCATTTATTATTAACTAAAAATAATAAATCACGATTGCCTAACTCAAAGAGCATTGAATAAGTCTTTTCTACAAGAATATAAAAGTATCACAATTTTTGAAATGTTCTCGTTTTCTTGCTGCAACAGAAATCAAAAAATTTGAATGTACTGTATTTTTTTCCTAAAAATTGATACATTGAATTTTATTAAAAGAAAAATAAAATACTGTACAATAGGCTTAATTTATTTAAAAATATAATATCCCCACCACTATGAAGGCCGCTGATTCCTTGTGATTATTAAAAAGTTCAAGATTCGAATATTTTTACAAAGACCGAATGATTTTTTTAAATTATTTTTTTAAAAAAATAAAATCATTAAAATATTCGAATTAAATAATAATACAAAGCTAGGAAAAATATTTATTTTTTAACTATTGTGTTTAGAAAGATGCTGTTTTAAAAGAAGAATGAGCAGATGAGTTCAAAAGAGCAGTAATTTGATATTTTACATCAGTTGGTTTTTGTAATTAAGTTTGTTTTTATATTAAAAATTTTGAAGTATGTATAATATAAGTTTCAAGAATGAAAAATTTATAATCGTTTTTAAACTTTATGTATATATCATCATATAAATTTTTGGAGCAATAATACTAAACTCACATACAAAAAAAAGTTAATGATAATAATAAATAACTTCCGTATAATTCCTTTTAAGAATTCATCATTATAAATTTCCGCAATTTTTCTTCGACCTTCCACCTATACGGCAAGAATAGTCAGAACAGTTGGTTTGCCCACCTACTAACTTTACCTCCACTCAAATAAACCAAACAACCTTGAAAGAAAAATTGAGAGGGAGAAGAAACAATAGCTTGCATTATTGTACAGTAAACGTACAAGGCCAAGTGAGATTCTAAGAAGGGGTTATGTTCTCTTATATAGAGAAAGCTTTTAAATTAGTTTATTATAAGGCTCTGCATTTATTACATATTTACAAACGTATTTTTCAATGTTTACATATATAAACATTGAAGATTAACAACTTATAAACAACTTTTTTTTTTTTAAATTAAACAAACATTGAAGAATTATCATTATAAAACATCCAAAATTATCCTGTACAAAAATTTTTTTCCCAAGATTATACCTAAGATATTAACTCATTACACCAGGATATCCAATACTTTTTGACCGACGACCCAAACCTGGCGTTAACATCATTTCGTAGTATGTAATAGATCGAATATATATAAGGAATGACATATATCAAATTCCGAGTTATTTATCGAGGGACTATAAAGGTCGAAAATAAACTCTGTCATATAAAAAGAAAACAGTAATTTCTAGAATTAAATAACCGAATTATGTAAGACAATGGTACGTTTCGAACGACATCTGGCATAATGTAAACACAACAGAAGCAATACAAAAATCATATTTAATCACGATTCCTAGCGAATTAATAATAAATTTCATTTCACTTACGGAGTGAAAAAATATAGAAACGAAAGTTTTACATATAAAATTGTAGTTGAGGTTTTTTGCTTCTTGCTATTTTATATTTAAGAGTGCAAACATTATCTACAAATGCAAATAATCATTAATAAATAAATAATAATTATATATTGAATCGGAGGAAGATGACCAACTTTTTGTTTCAATTTTTAAACAGATATTAAATTTGAATATTTTCGTTTCATATTTCAAGCATTTATACTGACATTTTTATATTACATTTATATTTTATAAGTTTAATAGAAATCTAGATTAGTTAGAACTAATATGGCTTTATATCAAGATTTTTCACTATAGATGCTTCATATAGTGTATTATTCATTATACATGCTATTATATTATTCATTACTAAACGTCCTGTGAAATTCCATATTCTCATGAAATTTTGAAGTAATATATGTCTTCTGTTTTCACATCTTCCATAACATGTTTCATCTTTCTTCACCTCACAGATATTCGTTCGAAATCCTAAAGTATTCTTGTCATTTATTTTGTGAAAATATTGTAAATACAAAAATTTAGACAAGGCGTCCAATCCCGAAGAAAAACTGGTATCTTTCCAGAGAATTAGGGTGAGATTTAACTTTTACTCATGTAACTTAACATACTTAAAGCAAAATTAAAGTACAAAAATATATTCTTTACGCTAGTCATTAAACATTACTGTATATCAGTTTTCTCTAGACTGATACCATGCCCATCAATAACATTTACTTTAAAAGGTGATTGCAATAATTTTGAGACGAAAATTCTAACATTTCTATGGAATTCTTTGATGGCAAAGATGGCAAAATTGATACTACGACAGTACAATACCCATGTTTTATTTTTTAGCGAGCTTATCAGAGGAAATAGTAAACGAGTTTGGTGACCGACCTTCTAGTGAAATATTAACAAACTAGAGAAAAATAAGATACTTCCTCCCAATTACCATCTTATCTCGATTCATTCTATATTACAGCATAGACAATATTTGGTTTATATAAAAATATTTTCCATTGTAATCCCTATCAAAATGGTCGTTCATTTTTGCATAATTTTTCGTGATATAAATATTTGGATATTGATAATTCCTGCTACTTATGGTAAAAATGAAAAGTCGGTATCGCTATAAATCATTATTCTGAAACTTTATTCTACAATAAGTTTAAATACAATTCGCGTTATAATGGTAGCATTGAGATCTATGTTAATTACAGATGGGAGTCATTGAATTCTGTTGTAATAACAACATATAAATGGATTATGTAAAGCTAAATACTATACAGTATTAGTTTTAAATGAGTGATTTTCAACCGGTATTCCCGAAATTACTAAAAGTATTTTGTCAAAAAATTATTTTTATAACCAAAATGTGCCGCGATTTTGAAAAGATTTAAGAATCACTGGCTTAGACTAATGAAATTTTGAATTATAAATTCAAAATTTTCAATCAAAATGATGGGGTAAAGATATTTGTGATTAAAGAGTAAGAGCGGCTGGATGCCCTAAGAACATTAGATAAAAAAAAAAAGCTATTAAGTATTGGACTGTTGGGTTTATCATTTGTCACTTAATATGAATAATAAAAAAAAATGAAAGAAAAATAAGTTGCATAGTAAACTCGAAGACATATGATTGGGTAGGAAAAGGAAGACGACGAAAACTTTGGTAAAAATAAATATGATTTATATATCATGACTGATGATAAAAATGATATGTTTGCCTGATAACAAACATGATACCAGCTTAGGTCTGTTCATACAATAACCTCATTTATGATATTGATTCTGTGATAATTCAAATTACCATATAAACTCATGTATATGCAGAGAAATTTTTCCAAATCAGAATTTAAGGGAGTCGGTTTATACACAAACTCTGAGCAAAATTTCCATAGTAGTCACAAACTCTGGAAATTTTTTTTGAAATACAGTGTTAGGATTCGAAGGTTCAATCGCGCTCATTTGGTCGCGCTGCGTTCCCGTCGTGGCTTTTGCACCAACTATGGGATCCGTCATATTTGTTCCTACAAAAATGTTTATTATTAACATTATCTTAGATTCTTTCGATTATTTTTCGATTAGCTGTGTACACCAAGGAGGTGATTTTTTTTATTGAGTAAACATTGCGGCCATTATTGTACATATCATCAATTAATACTAAATGCAAACGTAGCGCGATCTATATGCGATATTTCTGATAGTTTTGATCATTTACAATATACAGAATGATTATATTACAACCGATTTTGAATGTCAGATTTGTGCTTCTGACGATCGCATTCGCGCTGGCCAGCTTTTCATTCCAGATGTTACAACAAAATTTCTGTTGCATATTTTAATTTTGATTGTTTTATCCGTTTAAACTTTGTTAAATATTTTTATTGGGATTTGGAAATGACGGAAACTTAATATTTCTTTGATATTTTCTGCCAAACAAGCACTTAAATAAAATCGTATTATAGAGAAATACGACTAGATGCGATGCGATACGATCGCGTCCTGCTCTCTATTCAGCTTTCTCTTCGCGTTGCGTTGCGACGTTTTAATGCTATGAGTCTGGAATTTTGTCTAAATGGCCACATTTATTCCAATAGTGAACTGGAGTTGGAAAAATTTCAAAAATTATAAAAGAAACTGACAATTTATTTCAAAAATGTCATATTATTTTAATATGATCTATTCTGATAATAGTACTTGAAAGTTAATGGTCAGATTATACAGTATACATATAGACTCATGTACAAGTATATTCAATAACTCACTTTTGATGACTTGATACATTTACTTTTGTGCCATTTTAATTTGAATGGGATAAATGCTAATAAATACTGTAGTGGAATGTTTACAGCATAATTAGTGAATATTAGAGACAGTCAAGAAATGATCTCTGGATTTGATCCCTAATTTTTTATCCAGAAAATCTAAATTTACTTATGCTTATAGAACTATAAGCATAAGTGAAATTATATCTATTTTACTTAACAAAAAGTTTACTTATATTTGCTAACTGTTACAGAAATTTTTATTATTGTTTTAATCATTTGAAATAATAATAAATTAAATTGGTAAGTTATCAATTTAATTTACACATTAACTCTTTTGAACAAAATTCATGACTGAGAACTTTGATTCTGCTTAAATTATTTATTTTTTACTTGTCTAACTTGTTATTTATTATTTAATAAGTTTTAAAATTATTGTTCATTCTTCATTTAATTGGTTATTAATTATCATTACATTGATCTTGAAATTGTATTCAAATATAGACTGTGTTTACTATTCTATTAATAGTATCAAAATACATAAGTCAGCTACATAATTAAATAATGAGGAATTATATGTAGGCTACTGTATTATATAATTTTAGCTTTCTTTATCAATGATTACTAGCCAGGTTCCATAGAACCTTGTGGATTTCAAGGAAATGTTGAAGGATATCCACCCATGGTTCCCTAGAACCTTGAGTGGGTTCCTTCATTTTGCATTCATGAAGTAGTGTTTTAAAATTAATATTAATATAGTAGTGAAAATGTTAAATCTATGATTTTCATTACACTAATCCTTTATACTGAAAATAATTAAAACCTGAGTAAATTATTATTAGTTTCAATAGTCAAGATTAAAGGTTAAAAAAGAATGGATGATAAAGTTTATTGTTCTATGCATAATATTTATTACTTATAAGATTTCACATCCAAAAATAGATTGAAATCATATTGATGTAGAGTATGAACGAAAGATAACCTCTTTCATGAAAATAAATCACTAAGCTAAATAATTGGGAATATTCCAGTTTATCTTATTGATCACAAAAATCATAAAAGCCAAAAATAAAAAGAAAAAAATTTTTTCATCTTGACTAACCTGTAAGATGGAAAAGACTTTCTTCCAAGTTTGATATTTAAATAGGTGATTGATTTTATACAAAATATTAAAACAACTATAATATAAGACTTTTTACTGTAAAATCAAAATAAAAAAATCAACAAGTACTTTCAGTAAGATTAAATTGTTTAATCTTTTATTTTAAAATTATTATTATGGTTATTGCATTTTATTTAATTCTTGACAACTAGTTCAAGCTTTCTAATGAGTATCAATTATCTAAAGTATATGCTGGGAAACCTGTGGCTCAAAAAGAATTTTTTTTGAGACAATCAATATAACATGAATTTGAATTCCCTATTCATAATATAAAATAAATCAAAAAAATGATCTAAGGAAATTTTTCAATGCTAATGGACTTTGCCAGTGATCAAATGATCTTTTAATTACATAAAACAAAAAATATATGGTAATAGAATTCGTTTTAGCATTAAAATTAAACTATTTTCAATTTCCATTGATTACATCATATATATTTAAAAAGTTTATTTTCTAAAACTTAATTTTTATGATGTATTTGTTAGACTGCTAAATTGTGATAAAATTAATATCAATACAATAAGTATCGTAGCATCATAATATCAATAAATTAATATTAAATTCACCATTATTATACATAATATAAACATTGATTATTGATTTAAGTTATCCCAATGTTAACTGATCAATATTTGCAGGAATGAAAGCGAAAATTATTGCTTAAAATTTTACACATCATTAAATGCATCTATCAGATATGTCAAATAATGCAACATATAACATTTACTTGTGTATACTGCTTTCTTTTCATTAGTTTTTAATACCTTAAAATATAAAAAATTATGATAATGTTTTTATAAATATAAAAAAAGTATTTTATTAGCAACACAATATAGTTTTTAAAAAAACATCAAAAATAAAATTCTGCTTACATCTAAATTTTCAAAATAATCATCAAAGATTAAATTTCTTTTAGAAGCTTCACCATTTTGTAATTTCTATATTAAGATAGTATGTTAACAGTTTGCAAATTAAAATGATCCAGCAAAAAAGTTTTTAAAATTTTTTATTAAAAAAATAATAAATATTAATTAAATATGATTGATATCCATATAAAACCTTTTATTACTGTTTTTAACAAAATATTACAAAAATAATTATTTTCTTAACAAAAATGGACACCTTATAAATTACACCATTAATATTGATTGCTAATTAAATATCAAAATAATGCATAATAATGCATTATTTCAAACTTTTCATTTATATAACAAAAAAAAAAAAAAAAAAAGACATTTTACATATTCTGTACAGATAATACAATCATCTATACAAATATATAAACACAAAATTCATGTACTGGAAAACAGGTACTACTCTTTTCAGCAAAGAATGAACTGATAACTTGAACTGTGCACAGTATAGGTATTTTTCTTTCCCATTATACTGATACATAAACTTAAATATATAATTATCATATTCCACTAACAAAACTTATAACTTGTCTGATTTATCTCAGGCAACTCGCAGCCTGCATTAGTATTTTCTGTGGCCACGTTACACAAAATATTACAAAATAAATAAATAAAATAAAAAATTCCTTAACCAAGAAAACAAAATATTGATATTTATAATAAGCCCTTTTTTTCAGTAAAATGCATCAAATGAACTTCAATTGGAGATAATAGACTTGTAAAGTAATTTAGATTTGAAATACTTTTTAAAGAAAAAATTTGGTATATTTTTATAAAACTATCAATTTTTCAACTTAAGGAATTATGCAGCAAAAATTCTATTGTCATTTTCTACAGCTTATGTATGTGGAACAGTTTTTCCACAATGAGTTTAATAAAAAATAAGAAAAGAAATTGGCTTTCTCACATTTCAGAAATAATTTAATATTCAATCAAAATGTTTGATTGAATATTAGTAATTTAGCAATTACTAATATTCAATCAAATATTTTGGGTATATTATGTTTACATCAGTTTCAGAAGTCACATTAAGTATAGGCCTGTCTATGTTAATTTATAATCATACAGTATATGACTAAATAATTATGATTTACCAGAATTTTTTCTTCTTTTTTCTCTTGTGTGCAGTATGTGTCAGTTCAAAAGTTTTAAATATGGCCCTTACAAAACAAAAAATTGCCCAATCCTGCTCTAATACATGATTTTGTTGGAAAAGTTTTGTTATTAGTTTGTAGAATCATTAATGTGCTAAACAAGTTCTTTCTCAAATCAGTAATATTTCTGCTCATTATAAAATAGAATAATTTTAGGATTAATTTAAAATATATATATATAAGTCATACTTATCATACAGTAAAACTGATTAGAAATAAATCTATTGAAATGGCTACAAGGATGTCATAAGGCAACCTTGTAGCTTTATGACATCCTTGTGTTCAACCTTTTTACTATGCAAGCTACTTTTCTATACTAAGTTGTTCTGAGATCTACTCTCTTATATAGATCATGTTCCCCAACCTGATATTTGATTACATACAACTATGCAGTTAAATGAGCTCACTCACTTCGGAAGACCCTCTCTCCCAGCCCTAAAAACTTTAAAGAAACTAAAATTTTATTTCTGTATTTAAAACTTTATTTATCATTTTTAATTATTTTAACACCCCAAATAAAACAAATATATTTGAATAAAATATTTATTTCTCCATTTTGGAAAACCAAGTTAGAAAAAACAACAGACTGGTAAATTAAAAAAAAAAGTTAATCTGAAATTTAGCATTGTTTGGAGTTTGCATTATTTTCATAATCATGTCGATATGAAGAAGTAGCCAATGGCAGACAATCATCCAAATGATCATTTGTAATTTAGTTTCTTGGTTTTTTATGGCGTTCATATTTGAAAAAGCAGATTCTGACAAGTATGCTGATCCAAAACATGACAGAATTTTTTGTGAAATATCAGTTAATATTGGAAACTTTACATTTGTATACTTTCAAATGATAATAAAATTATTGATTTGACAATTTTAACGAAAAATAAATAAATAACAGCAATACACTTAAAGAAAATTAAAAAATAATACAAAATAATGATAAATTATGATGTTTTCAGTTTTAATTAAATTTGTAAGGATGAGTAAACAAGAGATCAACTAAAAATTGCTCCACGATCAATGGGTCGAACACTACTGACATAAGATATAGCAATAATTTATTTTTGACTTAATAATTTATTGGAATTTACCTTTCATGAAGGTCTACTTATTTTTTACCTAAATCAGAAGATTATGTAAGTAACTATGGAATTTTATTGTTAAATATCTTGGACTATAATCAATAGATGTCAGTACTAATGTTATGTTTTCCAGAATGCAAGCAAACAAAGGCTCTAACTGTTTCATATTTCACAATGAATCTTTGTCTCACCATTTAGAAACTAAATAGAATATTAAATAATTGAAATTCATAAAACAGAACTTCTGCAGTAAATATTCAAAAACAACTTTATTAAATAGGAACATTTTGGTACTCTGTACCATCATCAGTTTTATGTAAAATATAAGAAAATAACTGTTCCGTTTTTATAAATATTTTCTTGTATTTTTATGTATAGCTGATGATGGTACAGAGTGCTGAAAACATTCCTATTTAATAAAGTTATTTTTGAATATTTACTGCAGAAAGTACTGTTTAAGGACTTCAATTTTTAATAATTAACAAATGCAGTAGTTAAAATAGTTTTCGCTAATAAAATAATAAAATGGAAAGATATTGTATCTCATCAATCAAATTGGCTTCAAAATTTTCATTATATTATAGCTATGATGTCATTATTTGAATAAAAAAATATTATATCATATAAATGCTAAGTAAATAACACTATACTTCATAATAAATCAATACTTAATAGGAATCAATAATAATTCAATATTTCAAAAAGTATTATAAACAAAATCTAGTGGTAATATTAGTAGTTAATTTTATGAAATCATCAGTTATTTCTGAAAGATTTTATAATCAATGATTTTTAATGCTAAGGTATTAATAAATGTTTAAATTTTATCAAAAGATATGAAAAATAGATATTTTTTAAATTTAAAATTATGACAGATATCAAATGTTTTTGCTTTTAAAACGTTTTTGATTATTATTATTTAATCTGAATATTATTTTTTTTTATAATTTGTTTAAAATTATGAAAAATTGGATATAAAAATATTATAAAAAACTAAAATGAAATTTAAATAGCATAAAATTCACTTATATAAAATAAACTGATTTTTTTACTTACAGGTTCTTTTATACCACTTGAACTTTTTCCTAAACCTTCTCCCTCAGACCAACCCATTTTTTGAAGCAATTTATATCCTTTATTGTCTACTGATAAAGACCTAAAAATGGAATGAAAGTTTTATTAAAAAAGTAAAAAATTATTTTTAAAATTCATAAATTTAAATTCAGACTGATTTGTAAATTGTTTTTATATATTTGAAAATACAATAGGGTCTTGTTTAATGTTGCTTCATTTAATGTTGTTTTGTTTTTAAGTTGTGAACAAACTTAAATTAATTAAAAAATTAAAGTTAGCTTAATTTAAGCCAGAGGAACAGAATAAAGTCTTATTTTCTAACATTTCATTGCATAAAAGACAGATTAATAAGTTGGAAACACACAGTAGTTACAGAAATCCAGGTAATCACTTTTTATACAAGTGCTAATTCAAATATACAATATTTGAATATAAATATAAATGAACACTGCACTAAATTACTGTATATTGCCAGAGTGGCAAAATTGCAACTCATGAGTTACATCCAGCTCTTTGATACCTTCAATATGTCTCTGTACCATGAAAATCAATAGATAATATGGAACAAATACCTATTTAATTTTAAAAAATAATATATTTATAAAAAATGTTCATTTATTATAAATAGTAGTGTGCATCTATATGAAATAATTGCATGTGAAATATAAACAATTTTTGAAACCAGTGTTAAGATTATCTGAAAAAACTGATGCGAATCTAGCTCAGAAAGAAACTGATTGCAGCTCTCAAGTATTTGAGATTCTCCTATGTGGCTTGTAGTAACATGAAGTTTGGTCACCCCTGGTATATTGGCCATGATAAGTGGCTGCAGCCACTTATCATTTTGGAAGATATGGATGTGGATTTACAGGCAATTTAGATGCTTATTCTTTAATATAACTATTTTTAATGTTATACCATTGTGACATATTAGTACTACATAATATATACACCAACATTTGTAGGTTTTGACTTATGTAGAGTTTTGCAGAATGATCCACCTATGTAACTTGGATCTGCCTGTATATCATGCTTTTTCATTCCTGCCATTCCATTATTGAATAATACAATAATGATTAGATAGCAAAAATTACCAAATAGAATTCCTTCAAGTACCAGCATTCCAAATGAAATTTAGAAATTCTAGAAGTATTCTAAAAAAGCATTATACAGTAGAAACATGACCCAGAATTATAACACTAGGCCTAAAAGATTTCTGGTTTCAGTTCAAATTGTGATATTTAGGAATCTAAACTGACATTCAACAAGGATCTTCTGTAATGATGAAAATTTTATATTTTTTTGTGTTTTTATATAATCCTCAATTTACTACACAGTTCAGTTCAAATTGTGAAGTCATAAGTGAAAGCTTTCAGAAATTGGAAATATCCAAAATTTATGGCTAACAAACTATCAACATTTATTCTTATACTTCACTTCCTTGTAATAAACTTGATATGAAAATACAAGAATCTGACAAAAAGAATGTTTCTGTATATCAGAGCATTCATGTAGACTCAAACATATAAATTGCATTGCCCAATCACAGAATTTACATATTATATCACTGTTGTAAATATGAGTGATGTAAACTGATGACATTGTAAGTTGAGAACTACCTGTATTTCAATACATTTATATCTTATTTTTGATTAAAAAAGTTTAAAAAACATAAATTTCTCAATAAATATTATTTAGTGATGTAATATGTAAATTTCTCAATAAATATTAAATCTCTATGATTGTTTTTAAGGCAAATACCTGTTTCAATAGAAGATTCATCTTTCCAGAGTTTCATTCTCTTATGATTGCTTTTAAGACAAATATTTTTATATAGCATTCATTCATTATTCAGGACAAGTTTATTTTATGATTATTTTCAAGAATATTTTTTCAGCTAATATTTCTTGATTTTAAATAATATTTATCATGTTAACCAAAGATATTTTATATCCTGCATTATAGTTCCTTAAAATTAACTTAGTTTTTTTAGGTCTTGCATGATTTTGAGTTTATTTATTTACTATATGAAAACATTCCAAAACATTATGCATCAACATATCTGTATGATGAGAATTTAAACTGTTATCAATAATGGAGAAAATCTTCATTCATTAATTTCTATTAATCATCTAAATCAGCAGTTTTTAATTCATGGCCTCTTATGTTCTTTACTGTAGTTATCTAGCATTTATTATAATCACTAAAATGTATAAAAATTACTTAAAAAAACAAGTTATAACATGAAATGCATTTTATATGAAATATTCAAAAATCACTTTAAAGTATTTTTAACTTTTTCTGTTTTACTTGAATCGATTATAATTTAATTCTATTTCTAAATTATTCCATTTAGAAATGAATTTGAAGATTTATACTGGCAGTATTGGAGAATTCTTCCTGATGATCCATAAAGATAAGAAAATAGTCATCAATGAAATCTGTACTGAAAGGCAACCATGAGCAAAGATAAAATAGTAATGTCATTCTTCTGGGCAGTTATGAAATTAGCAATTTCAAGTTTTAACACATGTGAATATATCACCAATATCTGGGGAAACTCAAATAAATGGAGTTGGATATGCAGTAACATTCATACTAGTTCTAACTTAGAGTCTGTCCAGCTCAATACTATTGTCTTAATTCACTGATGTCAGTTTGCCAACAACATAGTATTCAATATTACCAGGTGAATGATGTAAAAATATGTCAAAAATATAGCAGTAAAACAGATATTGTTGCAGTTATTTTATTCAAAATAGCTTAAGTTGTTTTAAGCAGAATCTGACAGATAAACATTTTCTTGTATTAGTGAAATAATTAAATGCTTTATTACAATGATTCATAGATAAGACTTCATCTATAAATCAATTAATTATATGAGAAAGTATTCAAAAATTCTTTCTAATGAAACATAAAATGATAAGAAAGAATTATCAGTGATATATTTATTTTAGTTATCACTCAAAAAATCTTAAAAAAACAGTTATGCAATGAAATACAGCCATGAACCAGAAGACAAAATGGCAATGTTGTTCTACTAGACAACTATCAAAATAGCTATTTCAAGTTTTAACATGTGTGAATAGTGTCTCCATTATCTGGGAAACTTAGATAAGTGGAGGTGAATGTTCAGTAGCATTCAAACTGATTTTAGCTTGATGGATTTTGAATCTGCCCAGTTAAATAATATTGTTGTAATTCATTGATATTTACTTCAGCATCAAGACAGCAGCTAATCATTTTAATAATATATGTATTTATTTACAATTTCTTTGTAATTTTGCAAACATTAAAAAACATGAAAATTAATATTACAGTAAGATGCTATTTATTAAATACAGTTCAATAAGCATAAAAAGTTATCTATCCCCATTTACCAAAAAAAAATTAAAATGTTACTTTTCACAGTTTTACATTTGTGAAATTATCATTCTCTTTTAAATCCATTTTACTGGCATATTTAAGTTCAATTGTCAACATTTCACTTGCACAGTCTTTTTTAATCAATAACATTTTTCTATAATCTTTTATTATTTGTAATTTTATTAAATAATCTTTCAGTAAAAGAGCTAACACAGACAGGATAAAAAAATAGCATAAATAAAGTAAAAATTTCTGAAAAATCACTTTCTAGGGCACTATATTTTGAAATTAGCAAATAAAAAAATTTTCTGATAACCTGTCTGCTGATAAATCTTATTTAATAAATATGATTAAATTACAGTATTGAAAAGAGTAAAGATTAATATTTTTTATAAGATTTTCACACTCAATCAATATATCATCAGCATTTGACATTTTTTATGCTTTTTTGTTTAGCATTGAAAAATAATTTATTTACTAACTTCGTACTTCTGAAACAATTCTTAATTTTTATTATAATTTTATCTAAAATACAGTAAAAAACAGTTGATTTTAAAATCTGATCTCTATTATCAAACAAAAAAATCTAAACTTAATTCATTGTATTGTCTTTTAATTCTACATTGTCATTTGTCTTTAAATTTAGAATTTACACCAAAATCCTTGGCAATTTGTTCAGATTCATATTTATTTTATTTGCATAAATTTCAATTATTTTATAAAGTTTTACTGACTCGATCCAATACAGAAGTATATTCATCAAGGTTTATATCATGTTTCTGTAGAGTTTTTGAAATATAATTAATATAGCATTTGTTATTCAAAACAATACATATGAAAATAAAATAAAAAAGTAACATTTGCATCAATATTCTAAATGCTTCATATCTATCAAAACATTTATAATATCCCTAAACTGAACATTCAACTTGTTATAAACTGTAATCTACTAGATCAGTGAGTAGGATTGAGGTTTTTAGTATAACTTCAGATTCTCAAATAAAATTTAAAAAAATGATCACATCTTTATGTATTTCAATATTCCCAAAAATTATACTAATTTTGAAGAAGATGAAGTAGAGCCTTAATTCATTGGGCCCCATTTTCTTTGCTTATTTTTGCTATATAATAGCTAGTCACTGCTGTAATGTAACATATTTGGAAACATATTTTTTATAGAATAGGCTTGGCCAATCCAAATTATTCTGCAGGCCATTTAATAACTTGTTTTTGGTTGTTAATGTTCTTTTATGGCTATACAAAAGAATGCAGCTCATGAGCAGCAATTGGTCAGACTTGTTATAAAATTACATTTTTTAGCAATGTATCTAGTTGTAAGACATTTATATGTAGTTTTTGAAGTTTTTATTTAGAAATTAAAAAATACAATATGTGTAATAAAATACTAGCCTAATATCTATTTTCTACTATTTTATGTATTTTTTCTATTTTTATATAAAATCAGAAAAAAAATTTAAATAGAAAGGAGAAATCTTCATATTTGTAAAATCACAGCCAAAGGGATAAGCTTAATGTGATGAAAAACTGCAAAGGGGAGAAAAAAATCAAAAAGTATTTGAAATGGTACAACATAGTTTATGGATGCTTCTCAGGCTATCCATTTACATGGTGAATATTAATATGAATGAATATTTGATTTAAAATTGCAATAAATAAATAATTTATATATTGGATTGTCTGAAAAGTGTGTTTTTTTTACAGTTGTTAATAGGTATCACTATAATAGTCAGAACATGCAAGATATTATTCAGTTTAATTGTGTCCTTAAAAAATGATACAATAAACATCATAAAAGTTTATGATTTTGTCAGAATAAAGATGAGTCACATTAGTTAGTTTCATTTTTATCATGAGTGTCAATAAGATTCATTTGCATCATGTAATGTTATACAAGTATAAAAAAGGACTTTCTGCAATTAAAGCAACAAAAATATATGTAATGTTTATACAGATAATGCATTATCTGTGTGCACCTGACAGAAGTGGTTTAAATAATTTCAAGAAAAAAATTTAACCGTGGAAAATAAGCCATGCTCAGGATGCCCTTCTGTTATTAACGACATTGACATTTTGCATGGATTACAAGTAATCCTTGATTAATAACAAGAAAACTTGCTGAGATACTTCATGTATCAAAAGCAACTATTAATGACCACTTAAAATTAATGGAATGGGTCTGGTTCCACATGAACTGTTTGAGAAAAATCAAATAGACTGAGTTGCAGCATCTTAAGTTTGAATAACTTGTTTCTTTCATTTTTGGTAAGAATTGTAACTGGAGAATAAAAATGAATCCTGTATGATAATGCAGAGAGAAAAAGATAGTGGTCCTAAATGAAATTTGCCTTTACTTCGATACCAAAGCCAAACCCTCATCAAAAAAAAGTCATGCTCAATATTTGATGGGATTTTAAAGGAATAATTTATTATGAGCTGCTAAAAAACAATGAAACTATTAATGCAAAAAAAGACCATTGCTAGCAAACAGAAAAGCATAATATTCCACTATGATAATTCTAGGCAACACATTGTCATGATGACTCAAAAGAAATTAAAGAAGTTCAGCTAGGAAGTTCTAATTCATCCTTTACACTTGCCAAATATTGCACCATCAAAATTTTTCAAAGATGGCATCATGAAACTGTGATTTGATGGGAACAGACTGCAAGTTCATAAGGTAATTATTTTATTGAATAAAGATATCTTTAAATTTGAAAATTTTATTTTGTTTACTTGTAAAAAAAGTGCACAAACTTTTTGGACAAGCCAACATAAAATTAATTTTTATGTTGGCTTGTCCAGAAAGTTTGTGTCCTTAAAAAATGAAACAATGAAACTATTAATAGACAGGAGTAGACAGATGAGGAGTTAGTGTACTTATAAGCCTATTTCTTCAAAAAATAAAAACTAAAATAACATATTTAAAATAAAATTTCGCTATATGACAGATTTTTCTTTAATACCTAGCACAAATGTGTTATAATTTATATGATAAAAATATATTATTATTATTTCAGCAATACTAATTCTTGGTAAAATTTTGACATTAATAGAATAAATGTATCAATAAAGCATAGGAGATTAAAATTAAGTGGTTTCATCCAATAAATGATTATAAAATTTACTCACAGATGCTTACTTATTAAAATTCATTAGAATGTAAACTATATACAGGGTCATTCAGGTAAATCCGGAAAAAATTAATGCAGGGATTTGTGCTATTTCCAGTTGGGCGGTAATTTGGCTATACTTGCAAGTGACAAAGTAGTGACCTTGGTAGAGACTAGGCATTCACAAAATGGCCGCTGTGTCATCAGCACGTGCAGAGCACAATCGGAGAGTGGCTATACTCAAGTCTCTTCGTGCCGGAAAGTCGCCGTGAGAAATAATCGAGTGGTTCGGTTACAAGAAGATGCAGGTTTATGACCTAGCGAAGAGGTTCAGGGAGTCTGAGACGGAGGAAGTCATTCCTGACCGGGTCAAACATCGAAAGCGGTCTGACTATAAAGGCGGTTTCACATAGCCAGCAAGAAGCAAGAAGAAGAAAGAAACATGCGATTATTGTCATTATTTTGTCGTAGACACTATCACAATGTTATCGTGTGTGCAATTTGAAAAATACGTGTGGGGCATTGTCGAATCAAAGATTGACGAAACCCACCACAACAGCAAAGACTCCTTGAAAGCTTCCATCGTCGAGGTCATGACCTCGTTAGACCGAGACGAGGTGATGCATGCATGTCAGAGTTTCCGGACCCGCCTGGAAAA
>WUQG02354134.1:0-18404 GCA_011317285.2 Androctonus mauritanicus | reverse complement strand
CGCCACGCCACGCCATTCAGCTTAGTTTGAGGTTCAATTTACGGCATTACTTGCGATTTGGGACCCCAAGTGTCTTATATCATTTTAATCGCCTGAATGTCATCTACATCGTAGTGTAGTTTTTTTCAAGGAGATAGTGAACACCCTGTATATATATTTCTACTATTAAAAATTTTTTTATAAAATATAAAATTTTTATGTTTAATTGTAACGTAAAATATTTAGAAATATATTTGTTATGAAACGCAAAACATGTATCTAGTTCCAAAACATCCTTTACAAATAAACCTTGAAACAATCCAATTGTTTGAAGGTTTATTTATAAAAAAAACACTATATGTAACAAAGTACTAGTATAAAGTAATTTCTATTTTCAATTATTTTATGTATTTTTTTATTTTTATTTTTACATATAATAAAAAAACATAAAATAGGGCCCCCATTCCTTTTAAGTAGAAATGGATGGAGGTCTTCAAATATGTGATGCCACGGTCAGGGAGTTAAACTTAATGCAACAAAGAATGACGAAAAAAAGGGAAGGAATCGAAAAATGTTCAAAACATCATGATATAGTTTATGGATGATCCTAAAGTAACGCCATTTGTTGATAAAAAACCATCTGGATCAGTTCTTCGCTCGGGATTCCCAGAACTTCTATGAGCATGGAATCGTACAACTACCAATGAGATGATAAAAAATCGTCGAACAAAATAGCTTATACTTAATTGATTAATTGTATTTTAAAATAAAATTTATACTATATATAAATTTTGATTCAAAAATAGGACAAAATTTTACCAATACCACTGACTGCTTTCTCGAAATATTTTTTCAAATAATTTGCGGCATGAAAATGATTACAATGTGTAGACATCAATACAAATAAAAGGAATGGCAATTATTGTAAAAAAAAAATTCTCTGAGGACGTTGAAATGGCTGGCGTTTTTTCATTTAATAAGTAATAACAGGGTATCGTATAATACAATAAATCGCTTAATTATTTATTGAAGATATTGTTTATAAATTAATTGTAAAACGAACAGGAAACAAAATCAATATATATATATAACAATAAATAGAAAAACATTTAATTTGTAAACAGCATATCTAAATTTATTTTTTAACAATATGAATGGAATTCTTATATACACACTAACTATTATTTTTATATTGTAATAAAAATTACAATATAAAACTGACAACAATGTTTATTTATATATTAATATTTTGTAGTGTTTATATATATATATATATATATATATAGTGTTTATATTAACAATAGTATAAAAAGTATTCCATTAGAAGAACAAAACAATGACAAAATTTAAAAAGAGTCAAAACACCAACAAGTAACAGGAAACAAAGCTTAAAAAAAGAACAAAATAGAGAAAATAAATCAGTAACCTAAACAAGGCACTTTTTCTTCCATATATCCAAAACATATTTCAGAAAAAGAGCCAAAAGAGATTGCTGCATAAAGTTTTTAAGTGGAACGGGCCACTTATAATCCAAAGATTCGGTTTCCAGTTTAAACAAAAAATGCTCATGTTCATAAATAGGGCAATGATAAACAATATGAACTATCGTTCATAGTGTTTATCATTGCCTGTTTATGAACAACTACTAATATTATATATGAACAACTGCTAGTGTATATATATGAACAACTATTAATGTTATATATAAATACTATTGTTATATATAACAACAGTATAGTCTTTATGTTGAATATTCTATTTAATGATTCCCTCTAATTATGACGTGTCCTTATTTAAGTACAACTTTTGCTAACCAAAAATTTGTAATTCGAATTAATTCCCAGTAGATCTAAGCGTTATAAATCTGATTATAACCAGTTTAAAAATAATTTTTAGAGTACAAATCAGCGGCATGTTTATAATTTCCTTTAACTTTGTATAGACATAATATGCTTTGATAATCCATTAATTGATAAAAATGAAGTCATTGAAACTTTCTATTGTTGGACTGCGCAATCTTCTATGTTTATTACATAATAAAGGAAATTAAATGAGGGACTATTATTGCTTTTATGCAAATTAGAAACTATTTAATTCAACAGACACAAGATTGAAAGTGATAAATTATAGAAAATAAAATGAAACATTTGAAAATTGCGTTGAAATCGTAAAAGAACTTTTAACATTTATTATATAATGATATTGTCTACATTTATTCGAGACCTTTCCCGTTCTTGTTCATACTTTTAGATCAGGAATTATAGGAGGCAAAATTAAAAGCATTTTATATGAATATCGAATACAATCTAAATTTTTATTCACTGGTCTGTGTGACTTCTCTTTACACGGTTAAGCAGACACTTAACGCAGCTTCGATGAAGATATTTTGCTAAAGCCAAAGAAATTTTGCAATTATATTCACTAATACATTAACAACTTTGAAGTCTAATTTTAATAGATTGTAACTCAGCATTTTTATTTAGTTTTGCTATGGTATACAAGATTTAGAACAATTCATTTTCTCTATCAAAAAATTCTATCAGCATTTTTATCATTAGAATGCTATAATGTATTGTAATAAATAAAGATTGAAATTAAAAAGATAAAATCTGATCATTTCCTTATTTATACTGATTTTAAAACTGTGATTTACATCTAATTTCAGGATTATATATTTTTCTTAAATATTATAATGTTATAAATGTTTTAAGTCGTTGATTTTTTTAAAATTTAATTTTTGAATCTATTGTAATAAATTTCTTATGCAGTCGAATGCAACAACATTTTTTCATCTTTAAAATAATATTTATAAATAAATAATATATTATTCAAGTAAGCATTTAAGGAAAAATGTGATTAATCCATTAGTTTGATTAATCACTTAATGATTACGCAACCTGTAAATTATGTAATTAGAAATAATTATAATAAAATTTCTCATTTTCTAAGGAAAGTATCACAAAATTCTACGAATTTAACTGTTTGGCAATCAAAAATTGCAGTCTAAAATAATAAATTCAATAGTGCAATCAATACTTATGATGAATTAATAATTAAAAATAATGAAGTTAATTCTTACGATTAAGTCATGAGTTAATGTGGTTAGCCTTCAACCAGTCTATAATTTAAATTGTTAGGATTTATTGTTTGAAGGGTACGTAAAATATCTTACATATATATCAGTGACAAAAATTTTTAGTTATCCTAGAGAAAAAACAGTAAACAAACGATGGTTTTCAGTTGATAGTTGATACTATTGCTACACTGATTTTATTTGTAAGCAATTTTGTTATAATTAATTATATCAACGCATAAATTAATTTTTGTTATATTACAAGTAATGCGTTTTCCAAACTTTTTTTTCCTAATCTTATAGAGTAACTGGGGTATTATAGAAACAGAAAGGTTATATGATAGTTAAAATATCATAGTTTAGCATAGCATAGTTTCTCATAGAGAAAGATGTATTATTAAATTATAATAATGCAAATTTTTGACGTTAAGTGGCAACATAAATTTGGCCTCAGTTTCAGTTTCTTCCAGGAGGAGCATGACGGAAAATAGAGAACGTGTTTTCATAAATACAAAAATTTTTGCGCCATCTGAAATCATCGGATCTGCAAAGATTACAGGTACGATGATAACTGTTTTCTGAGTTTCTTAAGAGTATTTAGGAAGCATCTTTGATAATATCTCTTCGTATTTTGAGAGATTTGGTATCTATTGGAGTAAGCTTCATTCAAATATTATCGTATGGGAAGTAGCAATGTGGAATACTATTCTATATGGCCACGTTCAGTCCTACAGTTATAATTTAAGTTAACGTTTGATCCATTAAAATTTAAATAGACATATGAGCAGATTACTTTCTGAATCAGACTAGTCTATAAATTATTCTAAGGCTTTTTTATTTTTCTAATTGGCTATCACTATGCCTAAGCGAAAACTTTCACCACCCAAAAGAAAATGATACAGATATTCAATAAAACAATGTTCTCAATGTATATTTATCTAATAATCTTGGAAATTATCTGGAAGAAAATACTGTCTTTCTAATTATTTGAGAAATGGAATACTATTTCATTTAACTTACACTTTTTGGGCAATATGGAATTTTGCATCTTTAAATAATTTTTTTAAATTACACGAGATATATATAAACTATGGCAACTACGTCTAAATATATTATATGGGAATGTCTACAGAAGGTAATAACACATGAGAAACTATATGAGCTTTTTTAGAATTTTTTTATAAATTATAAAAACAAAATGGTATTCCATAATACTTCCAATTACTCTATATATAGATATATATAGGCTATGTATAACAAATTTATATATAGCCCTATATATAAATTTGTTCATGCCATTAAATAAAGAATTATTAAAATCATTGGAAAATTATTTATAAATAAAAAGAACAATTGAAATATTTTAAAGCGATATAATATTTTGATCACTATTAATGATTAAAAAAAATTTACTTGAATCAGGCAGATTTTCTTCGGTTAAATCAGTAGAAGTATCTATACTAAAATCAATTTTTTCTGGTGAAGTATTTAAATCGGGAATGGTTGTTTCTATGTTATTCGTACTAAAACTATTCGAAACTTCAACTTTAGAGAGTGTTGATAAACTTGAATATTCATAGGAAAAAGTCGTTGCACGATTTACGACTAACTTTTCGGTGGATTCTGAAAAATAAATACATTTCTCTCAAAAAATATTTTTTATTAACAAAATTTGTATCCATAGTCGAAGTTATTAAATTATAAAATCATTAATTATTGATTCAAAATAAGCAATATATATATATATACTGTACTAATTTAGACAGATTTTTTTTTTACCATCAAAATTCATTTCTGTTTGTTCCTCATCTTCACAAATTTTTCCATCGTCACAAATACAATAAAACCCTTTTTCATTGTTACTATCTTTTTTACAATCTCCTTTATCTAAACAAGTCAAATAACCAATGGCATTCGGAGCACAAAAATCAGTCTCTGTCAAGAAGTAAATGAATTTATTAAATGAACTATAATACATAAATTAAATGATGCAATAAAGAATTATCACCTTCACATTTTTCCTCTAAGGTCATTTCGAAACCTTTAGGACATATGCATTTGTATTCAAAGTTTTTGTTGTGCATCTGTATACAAATGCCATTTTTATCTTGACATTCCAAAAAACCTATATCACCTTCTTCACAAAGGGTAGTTTCTAAAAATATGTTAAATAAAATTATTTGACATACAAAATATTGTATTTAAATAAGTATTTAATCAGAGTTTGTTAGTATGAGATAGAAGTATCGATACAAAATTATAAATAATTCTACACCTAATGTAAATTTATTTCCATCTGATTTTATATTTATAATTTAAAAAAAAATGCCAGATACTTTTATTCTTTTGAAGAATTATATATATTTTTTGTCATCTGTATGCAATTTTTCGTGCAATCGGGTGAAAAAAAAGACTGGGACATCCATTCCGAAATCTCATTTAAGAAAATAATGAAGTGGTAATTTTTTGAAATATAAATTTGGGTTAATATATTTTAATCTTTGAGAAATCAAAACTTTATTTTGATAATTATTCCATGTAGTTTTAATTATTGTATTTCAAATGAACAAAAAATTTCTACTTTTAACATGCTGATTATTTTCTAACTTTTTATATAATGCTGTAATTAGCATAATTTATTGTCATTAATCTTGAGGTATGAATTTGATTTAATCATTTAAATAATGTAGAAATTATTATATGTAAACGTTACACTTTTAGTTTGAATTATATTTTTATATTTAAAAATATTTATTACTTTTTTTACAAATTTATTTCTTCCTGAATTATAAAAGTTTATTTGAACATTATAGAATGAATTAAGATAAATAAGAATTAATAGATAATTTCAACAAATAAAGAACTCTGAAAGTTTATCAATTAATTACATATTACAAATAAAGTACTGTAAGAAATTGCAGAACATATAGATACTAAATATTATTAATGATATAAAAAATGTTGAAGAAAAAATTATTTTTATGGATAAATTAAGATTAGCGGTAATTCATCATTTATAACAGCAAAAGATATACAGAATAATACATCTTTTTGCAATCTTTAATCTTTTTTTAATATTAAAAATTGCGAAGAGGTTCTTTATGTTGAAGCATTAAATTAGATTTTTTAAAATTGTGTTGATTATGAAGAAAAACTGATAAACCTATGTTTACTAATGTCTCTTCTAGTAGTTAATGTTTAGAATTTATGAACATTGTTTAATTAAAATTTTTTGTTTTATACGATTTTATCGTTCGCATAAAAAAATTGGTATTTTATACATTGGAATTTAAAGTTATTAACAAAATTGATATTTTGATTTAAAAAGTTGACCAGTGAGATTTATAATAAGCTACAATCAATAAGAATGGCCGATAAAAATAAATAGCGTATAAAAATGTTTTTTAAATATTAGTGTAGTGCCTTTGCCACATCGCATGGATATACTTATGCAATAACTACTTCAATATTATAAAACAAACAATTAATAGCTTTCATTCTCTTATTATTCATATTATTAAATACTGTTCCTAATTATGCATTCAAATTTATTATAAAGATTTTAGTTTACTTATAAATAAATAAATTTAATAAAGGAAATAATTATCTTTCATTATTTAATATAGCATGAAAGTTTAACAATCAGAATAAAACAAAACAAAAAATTTCTTTTATACATATACGGTATAAAACAAATTTTTCTGGTCCCTTGGGATTCCAGCTTAGACAGACTAAGCTGGAATTCCGAGGGACCAGAAAAATTTCCCGCCTTAGAAAGTTTTCCATCTTATACAGGTTTCACTCTGGCATAAAAGAACATTCAATACATTTACAATACATTGTTATTGCAATAGTACATATTTTGATAATATATAAAATATAGCACCAAATTACTGTATTACCCTATATATTAAAAATGCATAGGGTATTTTTGAAAGGCAAATAAATTGGACATATAATGCTGTATCAGAAAAGCATGAAACAAGTAAGATTGAACTAAAAGTTTTATTTATAAATTTTACTTTAAGTACAAAAATTACAAAAGTTTCTTTCCACTCCCACATTTTGTTTTGCATGTTTACTTAAACATGCTTCGCTTTCCATCATTGTACGTATTTGCAAAAGTTTTTCAATAATTTGCATGCAACTGAGATGTTCAGAAAATTCTTCTAACACAACCAATTTATTCGTAGCATTAGCAAAATTTCTTAATTTTTCTGTTTTTTGGAAAGTCTCTTCCCAATTCTTTTTCATTTATAGAATTTTCTTCTCTTCTTGATTAGATAAAATCACTCATAGTTTGATAACCTGCCTCTATTAAAAAATTTTTTATCAATGTGGACATATTCTTCAGCGTTTACTTACATATTAATATCCTCAAGCTGTCTTTAAATGTCCGAATTTCATCAAGGTGCAATACTTCATAAAATTCTTCCATTCCTTATTCAGATTGTCCAATGGTTTCAAATTCAAAACCACCTTTTCCTTTACTATAAGATGGAAAAGAATTATTATTTTTCCCATTTTATGCAGATTTTTTTTTAATTCAGTGAAATTTTAAAATGCTTTCCGTTTCCACGTTAAAACAATTTTCCGCATTATACAGTTATTTTCTTTGATATTTCTATGGAAGTTGTTTCTGAATAAAAATATTTTCCACGTTGAGCAGGTTTCTGGCTTGTACAGTGTCCAGCTTAGACAGGTTTTACTCTAATTGAGCCTCTTGGAAGCAATATTAACCAACTCCATTTTTTTTTTTATTTTAAATCACATACTTAGGTACTAAAATTAAGAAATTTACGGAGTGGTTTTAATCAGTTTGGCTTCTGAAAGTCTGAATTTGTGTGAGTGCCAAAGACGATGAATTACAATTGAAAGAAAGATTGTATTCAACTACCCATCATGAAAAAATTTGGGGCTAATTAGACCATGCGGGAACTATCAAATTCTATCACGTGATGCGAATTTCATTAAAAGTTCCTGTAAAATGCTTAATTACGCGCCATTAATATTCGAATTTCGGCAACTGGATGGCCGAGTGGTAACGTTGTCGGCGTGCTACACAGGAGGATCCGGATTCGCGCCCCGAGTCTGGTAATTCCTGAAGTTTTTTGGGGTGTTGGGCCCGGCCTAGCGATCTCCGTTCTTCATCATCCGGCCCTCCTCCACGGGTGTAGGTGCAGCCCGTGGTTAGAACTAGCCTCGCCACTCAGTAATATCCCTGATTGAAAAGGGGCGCAAAACATACAAAAAAAAAAAAAAAAAATATTGGAACTTTGGGATAGATGATAAAAAATTTCGAAATAAAAATTATATTTAAATTTCGAAATTTTTTATCATCTATCCCAAAGTTCGTCGCGTAACTTCTAGATTCGGGTAACTTGATATCAAGTTTGACGGCTTAAAAGAATCCTTTATAAAACGCGAAGTTACGCGACGGCACTAACGCCGAAACTTTGGAAACATATAATAAAAACAAAAAAAGAAGGGAATTTAGAATTTATGATTATTATTTTTACAGTACATAAAATATATATAAAATTTTAAAATAAAATCCCAAAAGTTGTCTTTCTATCATTATCTTATGTTTTTGAACGATTTCAATCGATATTTTTAAATATTATAATTTTATCAACGTTAGCATCTGCAATTTTATGCTAGAGTATCATGTGTGCCGAATTCATTGTATGCCGGATATCGATGATGCCGGACTATTGGATTTTCATTACAATAATTTGCAAGTATAAACAACAATAATGAATAGATTTTTCAATGTATTTATTATACAATAATTTTTATAATCAATAAAATACAAATGCAGTATACATACACATTTTTTGAAGTACCTATATATTGCACAGTAATTGTAAAAAATGTATTAATTTATAGTAATTTTTTAATATTATATATATAATAGCATTTAATACACAAATACTTTATAAAAGGCAGTTTAGTACAATTTTTTTTAATAAGTTCTTCATAAAATTTTAATAATGAATACTGCTACAGATCTAGATGACAAGAAGTTAATCCATGTGTTGCCCAACTATGTGTATTACTCATTATTAAAAATTTAATGAATAACTTATTTAACTGTCCATCACATTTATATTTATTATTAGAATATTTTTAGACCAGCTTACAGGATCTTAAAATGAAATTAAAGATGCAGGAGTGCTTTCTGACGACTGCCCCTCTTCAGCTGCACAGAGAAAGTGAGCGTGAACAGAGAACTTTAACAGAACATCTGTAAAAACAAATGTAAATTGTAATTTACATCCTGAGTGTCAGGAAAACAGTAAAAACAAACAGGTTGCACAGGTGAGATAAATAACACAACCTATTTGTTTTTACCATTCTCTGACATTCAGGATTTAAATTACAATTTACACTTGTTTTTACAGATGTTCCATTAAAGTTCTCTGTTCACGCTCACTTTCTCTGTACAGCTGAAGAAGGGCAGTCCAGCCAGAAAGCACTCCTACATTTTTAATTTTATTTTAAGGTCTTGTAAGCTGGTTTAGATTTTGTTTTATCTTAATATGGGACCTAGTTGTCAATTTAGAATATTTTTGATCATCATGCTACTGATATCTACTATCAAAGATTATACAAAACTGAATAATCATTTATAGATGGCAAATTTCTTCACTACCAATTCAACTGTTAATCTGTATTTTGTTTTAAATATTGGTTTTAATATGTTTTTAACATATGATGATAAAAACTTGATCTAGGAAGGAAAACAATAGCAGTATAGAAAAAATAAGAACTGGTGTTGAATGCTAGTACAACAATCACACTATTTTTGAAATCATACATATAAAACAAAATGTATTATACATTCAACTTAATATTAATATCAGAAATCATAAAAAATGATATCAAACGATCATTAAATAATTATGCTATATGTGCTCCTTTAGTTTTGAAGATAATGCTTAGGAACAACTACCTCCATAGTAAGAGTAAGTCAAAAGTTTCAAATTGAAAAGTTTGAAACTTTATGACCCATGGGAACATTTGAAGTGGTCCACCAAAGAATTTGATTGTGAATGAGATTTGCACTCATTAATTTAAATCGAATCCAGAAGAAAAATTTTTAGTATATCACTGGCAGATTACATGAGCATAGTGACAATATAATCACACCTATAATTTAAATGTAGATTGACCAAACACATTTTGCTCGACTGCTTAATTATATTAATCTGAAATATGAAACTTCAATATACTAAAGTCTGACCTGCAGTAAAAAAAAGTTGCTGACTATTGAGTTAGACTATTCTACTATCCTAAAAGTTTTGTAAAATTTTAGATTTTTCAATAATTTGAAACAAAAACATGTTTTTATATGTATGCAAAAGTTAACAACTAGAGAACACCTATATTTTCAATTGTAAGAGTGGCAGAATGAAAAGATACAACAAAATATATTAATACATATATTTTATTGTGAATTTTTTTCACTAAATATTATAAGACAGTTGTATATAATTATATTATTCTACTTAGAAAAGTTTCATATTAATAAAAGGAGCTTTGAATAAAATAATCTGAAGGAATGTTAATTTAATTAAATATATTTCTAAATATTTGTAAAAATATAATCAGATATAATCAATAACAATTCTAAAAAGGAAGTAAAGTACTAATATAAAAATATAATGATTTTTGTTTCAGATACTATATCTAATGAAGAGATATTTTATAAATATCTCTTCATTAGATACAGTAATATTCAAACATTTATTCTCGTATATTTCAATAAAAATAATCTAAGGTTTATACAACTGAAATCATATTGTAATATATGACATTTCTGTTTTGAAATGCACAATATTAAAAAATCAAGATTAAATTCAGTCAATTTGTGATAAGTCGAATTTGTCGGGACTGACATAAAACATCGAGTTATTGGAAGTTCGATTAATCACGGATGATTAAAATCTAATGTTAGATATTGAGATCACGTGAAAACTTCGACTTATCACGGACTGACTGCAATTATGAGAATTCACATTAACATTATATTATAAAATTGTTATATTAAACTATTATTTATAAAAAATATAGAGTTTTTGATAAAATATTACTATACTACTTATAAAGGCAGTTTAGGAAAGTTTTGATTTGTAATAATCAAATTACATCATTATTCCATTTAACTTTACTAGCTAAACAAGAACTGTTTTCTAAATAGAAATTTATACAATGGCTATATACAATCCATAGAGTCAATCATGATTTTTCATGCTAAGTAAGAAATTCATGATTTTTTAAATAATCTTATCTTTTAAATATTAAAAGTATTATATATAAATTCTAAAAAATAATCATCAGAAATATATAGAAGTTTTTAATTTTTATATTTTCTATTAATTCCAGATATTGCTCATTCTAGATGATTTTTCTTTTAAGTAGATTTCTAAATTATTAATACTAATTGTTTAGTTAACTATTATTTATTTGGCATCTTCTTAATAAGTAAGTCATTAAAATATATTTTGAATTGTTACGAATAAGATTTGTGACATTATAAATAGTTAACATTATAACTTATATAATACAGAAATTATATATTAACATATTTAGCTAAAAAAAAGAAATTAAAAATTCATAACCTCTATTCCTAAAAAATAACTTTTATTACAATTATATTTTTTTATATGCTTGTGTTCTTATTAATAATACTTAAGTCCAGAAAACTGCTTTAAATATAATTATGGTATTTTTTTTATAATAATAATAATTATAAAAAAATTAAACTAAATAGGAAAATGAAATATTAAATAAAAATTTTAAAAATGAAATATTTACTGAAAATCCTAATAAAATATTTTTTACTGTAGTTTATAATTAAAATAATTCATGGATTAATATTAATTGTCAATTGTTCAGGGTATCGAGATAAGAAATTATGAAAGATATTTTGTTTTGTCTAATACAGATAAATAATAAGTGCTAAGCTAATTTAAATTAAATAAAAGACACATAATATATTTCAAAGTTCTTATTTTAATATAAATCTTTCCATATAATATTCATTTTGGATCCATTTTTCCGATTTAACTGCTTAAAACACTTATATTATTATTATAAAATAATATTACAAGTGTTTTAAGCAGTTAAATTAAAAGTATTTTAAGATACCAGTTAAGTATATCAGCACCCAACAACAAGCAGCATACATAGGAGTAACCATCAGAACCCTACAGCAAAGATTAAATGAGCATAAAAAAGACATAACTAAAGGGAAGCTATCCACTGCCTTGGCAACGGAAGCATATAGCAATGACCTGCAAATAGCCTGGCAAGATGCTAGGATAACAAAACCCATAGCTACACATTCGGAAGCTCTTATGACAAAATCTATAGAGATATTGAAAACACAGCATAAAGAACAGCTACTGAACAAAAAGCCCACTACTGAATTGTCATCAGCCCGGATGTATCTATTAGAGATGTGGGAAAAAAGCACATAAAAAAAACATGCCTCTGCACCACTCATGCATGGCTAAGAACTTTAAAATTTATCTTTCTCCAATTTTTTTCTCTTCAGTCTTACATTATTTTATCCACTTTGTTAAGTTTTTTATTTATACTTATACCCACTTATAAATTTTGTAATTATGTTTTGGTTGCCATAACACTGTAACCTAAGCAACTGTTTATATTTTAGAGTTTCGTATTCAATGCTCTTATTCCCTTTCCCGTTGCATGTAGCCTGAAGATGGCAACTATTTTCCAAAAATGTTAGCAAAATAAAAAGTTTATCTTTCCACAACTGCTGAGTGTGGTAGATTATTTTATAATAATATTCATTTTGGACTCTATTTTTTAAAATGAAAACTTTCATCACTTGTGATCAATCCAATAGGAATGACAATTTTTGTTTTAGTTATCATCCCTGAAGAGATAAAGGAAGACAGAGAGAATTAGTGGAAGACAAGTATCCTGAGATAAAAGAATACTGAGAATATAACAGATTTTCTGACAAGAATATGGAATCACTCAATGAGAAATTTATTTAGGTCAATTTAATATAACACAAAGCTTTATATTGTATTAAATTGAAGAGTATAAGCAGTAAGTTGGACAATATTACAGAAACATAAAATGTTTAAATATTCTCTTTATACAAAATGTTTAGGTAAATTAGCCTACAATAACTGGCTATTTGAAGATGTAGATGGAAAAGTTGAATAGAGTCTATAATTATATAAAAAGTTAAAAATACTATGCAGAAAATAACATACACAAAAAAATAGCACCCTCAGCAGTTGCGTAAACAAAAACTCGTTTATGCTATGAATAAATGAGTTTTTTTCTTTATGCAGCTGCTGAGGGTGCTATTTTTTGTGTATATTATTTCCTGTATTGAAGCGAATAAGCAGTTAAGTTAGAAGCATGGATACTATACAGATTTTAAATATTTGATGTCTGTGAAAGTTATTGTGTTTAATGATTTTAAAAGCATTATAAATATTTCTTGAATATCATAAGAAACTATAGTCATAAATTTAACTTAATTTTATATAGTAAGGTGCTTGCCTGGATTTATGAAATTCTATAAGATAAATTTAAATAAGCAGCTGATGATCGTACAAAAAAAAAAACATATATAATACAAACAAAATTATTATAAAAATTCAGTTTGAACTTTCAATATTAAAAACATCAAGAATCGGAATCACACTATTGTATTTATGCTTATCATTGCATTATAATTATAGTCATAATAAAATAGTCTAATTATATAAAAATCACTACAGGATTATGCAGAGAAAATCCTTTACTACAAATAAAGAAACACTTTCAACTGATCTATATCAGATTATTAGTATTTAGGCTGATATAAACTAGTTAACAGTGGTCGAAAATATTTCTTTATTTGTATTAAAATATTTTTTCTGCCTATCGTTGTACTGTTGTTTTTGTCTTTTTATAAAGCATAATATCTATAGTCTTAGTTTAATTTTTTCTTTGTATGCATGAATAACAGCTCTAATTAGTTTACTTAACAAAATGATCTTTATAAAAATCTATAATCTAAGTTTAAAGATAAGGTTACACATAGAGCATAAATATAAATTTTCATTCAAATAACAACAGTATACCAACAATATTAAAATAAATACAAATAAAAATACTAGAGTCAACTATATTTAAATTAGTAGAATATGTATGTACAAAAATGTAAAATTATTTTTATAAAATTAAATTCACTAATTTGTATTAAATATTTCCACATAAACTAAAATTTTATCAAAATTTGTATATTTCTTCCTCATATAGATCTTTCTCAAGTTTTATATTAATTCTAAATTACACTAAATTAATTTAAAAAATAAACAGTAGTGATTAGAAGAAACAATTTATTGCATAACATTTTTGACCTACTTGAGAAGTTTTTATCAGCTAAGTAGTGCAAATGAGAGAAACCTTACAAGCAGATTAAAAATGTTTCCACACATTGTTTCTCCTGATCACTGTTGTTTATTTTATATATCAATTCTATATCAGGAAAGTAAAGAAAGTACAGGTATCCCTCCTATAACACGGTAGACAGATTCATAAAAAACACTGTGTTGTGTGAAACAGTGTTATATGTGATCCGGAGCCAATATAAAAAGGAGAGTTATATTCCAAAACCAATTAAAATCAAATAACTTTCTTTAATTCCATATAAGAATATTAGTAATGTGAAACATAAAGAAAAAATATATATGTAAGATCCTAAAAAAACAATATATGAAAACAGAAAGAAAGAAAAAAGAATATCACCTATATAACATTCATTTAATAAGTATATCTTCCTTACTGATGTTTGGTTAAAATGAAAACGTTTTTTTCTTTAATAATACCAACTTCACTTTCTGAACTTTTTTATACATTTAAAGTTTATGTATCTTTTGCTTTCTTTACAAAATCTGTATCTAATCTGATACAACCTGCTAGAAAACAATCATTCCTTAACATATACCCCAAAAAAATTTATGAATTAAAAAGTTTTTCTTCTCTTTCACATTCTTCTAATGAAGAATAAAAATTTATTTTTTATCCAAGAACTGAATGTTTGGAACATAAAATACTCAATTATCACAATTAACTCAATTTCAATTCAAAATTAAAAATAGACTGCATATCGTCACTCATGGTAAACTAGCAAAATTGCATTTATGACTAATTTTAGCAAAGTATTTACCAATGATTATATTTTGTGTGTGCATTCTGTGTCCCTAATTTGGATTTACAAAAATTAATGAAAATGTTTTTTGTTGTAGGAGAATAAATGTAATTTTCTAAATGTGTTAAGTAAAAACCGTGTTGTAGAAATACTGTGTTATACGAGAATTTCTACAATTTTCAAATCGTGTTAAAACAAAACCATATTTGTAGGAAACCATGTTATAAGAGTGATATCCATGAGGGATACCTGTACACTAAATTAATTTTTATAAAAACATTTATCTATAAATATTATTTACATAATATTAGAAAATATGCATATTATGTTTTTCATAAAATTGTATTTTTTTTAATTATATTTCTTTTATAACATATATTTGGCATTTTAAATGCATTGTAATTTCATTTCTCAGGTTCTGAGTTTGCTATTTCAAAAACATTAAAAAAACAATAAAAGATAAAAAAAATATTATCAGCTATAATATTTTTTAAATTTTGATTGTTGTAAATGTTAATGTCAAAAAAATAATAATCTTATAAAAATTATATTAGTAAAATTAAATTTCCCATAATCTAGTTTTAATTTTCATGATTAATTACCATCGAAATATTTTGAATACAGGTACTCCTGACTTCGTGACTGAGTTCCATTCTCATGGTCAGTAAGCAAATAACTTGTTTGTATATATTTAGAACAAGTTATTTAAGTTCTATAAAGAGATTTATATCTTAATTATGCACAAAGTATTTTTCTTCATCAGATTTTTGGAACTATGAGTGTGAGGAATGACATGCAATAGAAGTCATACCAACACATGGGCAAAGACCAAATTTTCCATTTAAAAAAAGTAAGCATGAAGATAAGTTCAGGCAGTCATTAAACAGGTAGGTCGTTAAGTGAGGAGTATCTGTATTAACTACATTTGAATATAATTTTATAAATGATATTAAAATCAGTTTAGTAGATATACAATGTTTCTGCTTAGATCATTTCTCTAATATAATAAAAAAAAAAAAAACTCGGTTTGGCAGACACATATTTTCAAATCCACCAATCAAATTCATAAACATTTGATAACAATAAATACATAAATGTGCTAATAATATTTATCCAAAATTATAATAGAAATTTTAGATAAAAATAGCTTTCATACTATTTGAAATTTTTAGTTTAAGATAATATTGGCATGATTGATATTAAAATTAGCACAACATCTGTACACATTTTCAAAAAATTCTAAAAATATTTTTAAAAGAAAAAAAAATTTAAATATATTATAAATAGTTATCATCATCTATGTCATCATCTTCAGATTGCTTTGACATATCAGCCAATATTGATAGAATTTCTTTATTTTGTCTTTTTAAATTTTGTAGGTGTGTCTGCAAAACTTCAACTTTTCTTGATATTATATCCTGCTTCTCTTGAACACGATCCATTTCGGTCTAAATAAAAAAAAGTTTAAATAAATTAAATATTCAATGAAAAAAATATTTATTTTCTTCAATTGTTTCAGTAACCTAACCTTAAAATAATGTTGTGTTGGAGACACATTAGGTTTTGGCCATATATACGAAATAATCTTTTGGTACATATTCTTAACATTTGGATACTCTGTTCTCATCCTGACAGTGCACTTACGAAGAGCCCAATGTGGCAACACATGCTCTACACTTAACACTAAATCAACCTAGATTAGAAAATGTTAGAAATTAGATGTCTTATAATAGCTCTCCTGAACTGTATAAATAATTTTAATATTTATAACAATAATTAATATGTACTTTCATGGCTAATCGTTTCAATTCAGCTTGTTCTTGAACACCTTTAATATCATCAACTGCAAGTCCCACTAACAGATTCATGATAATGATTGACATTAAAATAAGAAATATAATAAACAAGATATATGTTGGTCCTTTAAAATAGATTGGGTTTTCTGGATCGTTAAATATAGCATCGTATTCGAATTCGCCAATCATCATGACACTTGTTTTTAACAGAGATTCTCCTGGTGATTCAAATGGATTCTTAAAATAATTAAATTAATAAGGATAATCCAACATATTAAAAATTCATAATTTTATTATAGAAATACTTGCTTACTTGATTTTGTATTAAGGTATAAAATCCTAAACTAAATGCAATTATGAAGAGGAAAAACACAATGAAAAATTGTGCAAAAGTAGTTAGAATATCTGTAAACATAACGATATATATTCCAACTAGATGAAATTTTCGGACAAACAACACCAGTACCATCCAAGCTAAAAATATGGATATTCCACCCATCTGCCACTGCCAATACTGCAAAGAGAAAATTTTTTTTATAAATAATGTATTTTTTAACACAAACAAATAAATGTATTTATGAGTTTGTTGAAACTTACCGTACGTATTCCAGTAATTTTTGAACAGTCTGTAAAATTTATTGTAAACAGTAAAGCACTAACATAACAGCACCATTCTAAAATGTTCACTAGTGCAAAATACTGTAATTTCTTCTGTTTTAATTGAAACAACTGCAAAAAAGGAAACAAGAAGCATATATTTTGATTTAACACACAAAATATTTTCCTTCATAAAAATGTCAAGAAAAATATTTGATGTGTTAGGATTTTATTCATGACTTTATCAGATTTATTCAATTTTTTATTCTTAATTTCAGAAAATTCACAATTACATTTATAAACTATTATACTTTAATAAATATTTATATTGAAATTTTAAAATAAAAATTCTGCAATATTAAACCTTTTATTGCAATATTGATCAAAAGAATGACATAACCAACTGTCTCAATAATATAGAATTTATTTTATTAACTATAAAACTTTTACATTCATCACTATAAGGTGCATTGGTTAATGCACAATTCTAAAGAATATTGGAACTTCTTTTAAAGTTATATATTAAGTCAGTTTTATATTGACTAATGTAGGTGATAAAGGTGAGTGAAAATGTTCTTATAGAATATAAAAACAGTATTATTGTACTGAAAGAGCTGTTCATGTTATGCTTTTGATAAAATTAAAATTGATTTCAGAAAAACCATTACATATATTAAATTAAAAAAAAGCAATTGTATATTATACTTAAAGTTTGATTCTTAATTGGTTAATGTATTACAGTAGAACTCCATTTATACATTTCTCACTT